>WNWK01014879.1:0-19897 GCA_009830355.1 Cherax destructor
AAAGATGCAGAATGTGGGACTACATTACAAATGGAAGAAGAGTGAGCAACGATCGGGAGTCTATAGACTGCACTAAAGTAGAGGGTGAGGAGATAGAAGAGGAAACTGTCGAAGGGGCTTGGGAGGGGACAGGGGATGAAGGTAGTGTATGAGGAGGAGGATGAACCTCCACACACGTTATAGAACTAGTCAGAGGCGAAGGACCTGGCAGTAGGGATTTTTGCCGGGCTTATGAGAAGGAGGGGCGCTGAGGTTTAGGTGAAGAACGAGGACGTGTAGACTCAGGATTGTGCGAGTGAGTAGAGGAAGGAGTGTGGACAGTATGGGAAGCCGAGGTAGGGACCTCGGAGCCAAGAATATCAAAAGGATTCGAGACAGGGGTGATTGCGGATGAGGCAACCACAGAGGAAGCCGTGGAAGTTGGGACCCCAAAAGCGGGGCGACGTTTAGCAATGCGAGAATAAGAAATACGGGGAAGTTTCCCTTGAAGGCGAAGATGAGAGACAGCCATAGCATAGGAGAAGCCTTCCGCCTCTTTGAGACAACGGATTTCCCGCTCATTCAGGTAAACCTGACAACGGCGAGAATATGAAGGATGTGCCTCATGACAGTTAAGGCAAGAGGGAGGTAGAGTACAAGAAGAACTGGCATGGTCGTCAGCACCACAGACTGGGCATTCGGCCATGGACCTGCAATATTTTGCTGGATGACCAAAACGCCAGCAGTTTCTACACTGCTGCGGTGTAGGGGTCACCTTTCGAACTTGTAAACGTTGACCTGCAATGTAGACCGAAGGTGGCAGTTCTCGGCAGTCAAACGTTAAACGAGCTATATTGCAAGGATAACACTAGGGGGAGAGAGCACAACTTTGTAGTTCCCACAGTCAGTGGCCGGCAAGGCTTCAAACACCTTTTATTGTACAGCAATAAAGGAATGGAACAGATTGTCTGCACATGTCAAAGCCAGTCATAGCATGAGCCAGTTCAAGAAGAGAACCAAAAGGTACCTAATGAATGTAGCGACAGAAAGGGAGGAGAATGATTTTTTATTCTTTTAGCTAACACACATGTATTTGTAAATAACTCTTTTTACCTTATTCGTAGTGTATACATATATCCTTTATAATAACATATATATATCCTACAATGTAAAATATTAAAGTATAAAAAGGACCCCAATAGAAATGTCACTCTGTCTGACTTTTTTGGGTTATCCTAGGTTCTCTACACATATGCTGCTATGTATGATAATGTATGTAAATGTATTTGTGTATACCTGAATAAACTTACTTACTTACTTACCCAATAAAGTGATCAGAAATTGGTAATTTGGCCAATTTCACACAAAGTTCAAAATATTCCAATTTCAAAATAGGGTCCAGAATAAACAACGTAGGCATTCCTGGCACTAAAATAACATATCCTCTGTTTATTAGTTATGTTTCCAAGCATTACAGATGAATTCCATTTTGATTTTTTATTCACACCAAAACATAGAAGATTTACTGTTATGCAATATTGTAATAATTGTGTAAATAATATCAGCGCATTCATGAGCGCATATTAAACCCACCAGATGACGTGTATTGGATGCGTGATGTCATCTGTTCACTCTTGAACACTGGCAAAAATCAAACATTTCTGCTATTTTGAGCTCAATTTCAAGCTATTTTTTAGTACTAAAACCAATCAAAATCATCTCTATTTTTGTAATATACCTTCCATAAATGTATAAATTCAAGGATTATGTGGAGTAAAATAAAGGTTGGATGTGAAAAGTGGGTTATAGTAAGTGTTTATGCACCTGGAGAAGAGAGAAGTGTAGAAGAAGAGAGATTTTGGGAAATGTTGAGTGAGTGTGTGGGAGTTTTGAACCAAGTAGAGAGTAATTGTGGTTGGGGATCTTAATGCTAAAGTGGGTAAAAATGTTGTGGATGGAGTAGTAGGTAAATTTGGGGTGCCAGGGGTAAATGTAAATGGGGAGCCATTAATTGAGCTATGTGTAGAAAGAGGTTTGGTAATAAGTAATACATATTTTATGAAAAAGAGGATAAATAAATATACAAGGTATGATATAGCACGTAAGGAAAGTAGTTTGTTGGATTATGTATTGGTGGATAAAAGGTTGATGAGTAGGCTTCAGGATGTACATGTTTATAGAGGGCAACGGATATATCAGATCATTATTTGGTTGTAGCTACAGTTAGAGTAAAGGTAGATGGGACAAAAGGAAAATGGCAACAGCAAGTAAGAGAGGTAAAGTGTATAAACTAAGGGAGGAGGAAGTTAGGGTGAGATATAAGCAACTATTGGCAGAAAGGTGGGCTAGTGCAAGTAGGAGTAGTGGGGGTTGAAGAAAGTTGGGATAGTTTTAAAAATGCAGTATTAGAATGTGGGGCAGAAGTTTGTGGTTATAGGAGGGTGGGTGCAGGAGGAAAGAGGAGTGAGTGGTGGAATGAAGAAGTAAAGTGTGTGATAAAAGAGAAAAAGGTAGCTTATGAGAGGTTTTTACAAAACAGAAGTGTTAGTAGAAGAGCAGAGTATATGGAGAGTAAAAGAAAGGTGAAGAGAGTGGTGAGAGAGTGCAAAGAAGAGCGGATGAAAGACGGGAGAGGCTCTGTCAAGAAATTTTGCTGAAAACAAGAAAAAATTTTGGAGTGAGATAAACAAGGTAAGAAAGCCTAGGGAACGAATGGATTTGTCAGTTAAAAACAGAGTAGGGAGTTAGTAGATGGGGAGCTGGAGGTATTGGGTAGATGGCGGGAATATTTTGAGGAACTTTTAAATGTCGATGAAAAGAGGGAGCGATAATTTCATGTACTGGCCAGGGAGGTACAACATCGTTTAGGAGTGAAGAAGAGCAGGATGTGAGTGTGGGGGAGGTGCGTGAGGCATTACGTAGAATGAAAGGGGGTAAAGCAGCTGGAATTGACGGAATCATGACAGAAATGTTAAAAGCAGGGGGATATAGTGCTGGAGTGGTTGGTATTTTTGTTTAATAAATGTATGAAAGAGGGAAGGTACCTAGGGATTGGCAGCGAGCATGTATAGTTCCTTTATATAAAGGGAAGGGGGATAAAAGAGAGTGTAAAAATTATAGGGGAATAAGTTTACTGAGTATACCAGGTAAAGTGTATGGCAGGGTTATTATTGAAAGAATTAGAGGTAAGACAGAGAGTAGGATTGCAGATGAGCAAGGAGGCTTTAGAGTGGGTAGGGGATGTGTAGATCAAGTGTTTACAGTGAAGCATATATGTGAACAGTATTTAGATAAAGGTAGAAGTTTTATTGCATTTATGGATTTAGAAAAGGCATATGATAGAGTGGATAGGGGAGCAATGTGGCAAATGTTGCAAGTGTATGGAATAGGTAGTAAGTTACTGAAGGCTGTAAAGAGTTTTTATGAGGATAGTGAGGCTCAGGTTAGGGTGTGTAGGAGAGAGGAGATTACTTCCGGTAAAAGTAGGTCTTAGACAGGGTTGTGTAATGTCACCATGGTTGTTTAATATATTTATAGATGGGGTTGTAAAAGAAGTAAATGCTAGGGTGTTGGGGAGAGGGTGGGATTAAATTATGGAGAATTAAATGCAAAATGGGAGTTGACACAGTTACTTTTTGCTGATGATACTGTGCTTATGGGAGATTCTAAAGAAAAGTTGCAAAGGTTAGTGGACGAGTTTGGGAGAGTGTGTAAAGGTAGAAAGTTAAAAGTGAACATAGATAAGAGTAAGGTGATGAGGGTATCAAACGATTTAAATAAAGAAAAATTGGATATCACATTGGAGAGAGGATTATGGAAGAAGTAAATGTTTTCAGATATTTGGGAGTTGATGTGTCAGCAGATGGGTTTATGAAGGATGAGGTTAACCATAGAATTGATGAAGGAAAAAAGGTGAGTGGTGCATTGAGGTATCTGTGGAGACAAAACGTTATCCATGGAGGCAAAGAAGGGAATGTACGAAAGTATTGTGGTACCAACACTCTTATATGGGTGTGAAGCATGGGTTGCAAATGCTGCAGCGAGGAGGAGGCTGGAGGCAGTGGAGATGTCCTGTCTAAGGGCAATGTGTGGTGTAAATATTATGCAGAAAATTCGGAATGTGGAAATTAGGAGAAGGTGTGGAGTTACTAAAAGTATTTGTCAGAGGGCTGAAGAGGGTTGTTGAGGTGGTTTGGTCATTTAGAGAGAATGGATCAAAGTAGAATGACTTGGAGAGCGTATAAATCTGTAGGGAAGGAAGGCGGGGTAGGGGTCGTCCTAGAAAAGGTTGGAGGAAGGGGTAAAGGAGGTTTTGTGGGCGAGGCTTGGACTTCCAGCAAGCATGTGTGGCGTGTTAGATAGGAGTGAATGGAGACGAATGGTTTTGGGACATGACGATCTGT
This sequence comes from Cherax destructor, assembly GCA_009830355.1. Lineage (NCBI taxonomy): Eukaryota > Metazoa > Arthropoda > Malacostraca > Decapoda > Parastacidae > Cherax > Cherax destructor. The sequence continues at coordinate 4,383 of WNWK01014879.1, forward strand.
TGGAGTGTGAGCAGGGTAACATTGTGTGAAGGGATTCAGGGAAACCAGTTAATTGATTTAGTTGGACTTGAGTCCTGGAAATGGGAAGTACAATGCCTGCACTTTAAAGGAGGGGTCTGAGATAGTGACAGCTGGGAGGGACTTTTCTCAGCTGTAGTATCTGAGCTCCTCTGCAAAGACAGTGATTATGTATGAGTGTGGTGAAAGTGTTGAATGATGATGAAAGTTTTTTCTTTTTGGGGATTTTCTTTCTTTTTGGGTCACCCTGCCTCGGTGGGAGACGGCCGACTTGTTGAAAAAAAAAAAAAAAAAAAACCTTCCATTCTATCAAATGATACCAAGAATCCATGAATTTCAACCGTAAAAAACATACAAAAATAGACCACAAAGTCGCTGTTTTAATCCAAAAACACGGCCACAGTTTTTTCTCATTATACACTGCATGCTGCAGGATTTGTTTTATATGATGCACACTTACCGTATAGACGCATTCTCTCATATCTAGGCCCAAATTTACCGCTCACAGCTTATCTGAGTGAGCTGAACTCATGGCATAAAACTACAGCTTGGACCCTCAGAAGGTTAAAAACACAAAAAACACAAATAAAAAAACATTCGCATGCGCAGCATTATTAATTCTCACTCTTACGTCTAGTATAATCTACTATAATTCAAGAACTTAAGGTCAACTTCTCAAAAAATTAGCCATTCCAGTGCAACTTATCTCAACTGTTCAATGATCTTACACAAACATTTGCAATATTGACTGTGAGGAAAGCAAAGTAGAAATTAAACTTATGTACATAGTACAGCCTCTCCTCACTTAGTGACATACTCATTTATCAACGACTCGAACTTACGACGGGCTCTCTGGCCAGTATGCATTCCTAAATGTATATTAGAGCTGATTTCTTCTATTTTATTACAATATACAGTACACTACTGTATAAACATGTTATAAATGGTGCAAAGGTGACATTAAAACTATATCAAAGATGGTTGACACAAACCCACTACCATCATAGTACATATGCTCCTCACTTAGCGACGAATTCATTTAGTGACGTGGTCTTAGGAACAACTCTGTTGTTAAGTGAGGAGAGGCTGTACAAAAATTCAACCATTGAACTTGTGAATAAAGATATTCTTATTAGGCAATATGCTTTTGAACGTGTACAGCTGATCACATGAAAGTGCACAAACATTCAATTAATCTTTCACTGGGGTGATCCTCAAATTTTGTCATCACACATTATGATTTAACAGCATGTAAAGCTTCTTATTTTTAGTAAACTATACAAGAAAAGAGGTTCTTAGCCCATTGCTCCTGGTATTTTAGTCAGCTTTTACAACAGGCCTGGCTTACGAAGGAAACATTCCATTTCCCCAGGGAAATGAAAGGAAAGAACAAGAGCTATTAAGACAAAATAGAAGAAAACTCAGATAAGTATGTATACATATACATGTACACGCATGTGTAGTGTGACCTAAGTGTAAGGAGTAGTAGAAGTAGCAAGATACACCTGTTATCTTGTGTGTTTATGACAGAAAAAAAAGACGAACTCCTACCATCATGCAAAATAATTTACAGGTTTCCATCTTGCACTCATTTGGCAGGACAGCAGTACCTCCCAGGTGGGAAGGGTTTGTGATATTTGCTGTTTAGAGGAACATCTAATAAAACTGTCATACTGGCGTGCCTCTGCCAAGATAGTGATACTATAGTGTAAATGGTAGTGAAAGTGTTTCTTCTTTGGATCACCTTGCCTTGTTGGGAGAAAGGCCAGGGTGTTAAAAAAAAAAAAAAAAGATAAGGCAGTACACACCATCATATGAAAGAAAGACATACATTATCAGAAAATAAACTTGTCAGTTAAGAAAGTGGAGAGCTGCTGGATAAAAAGTTACAGGCATTAGAGATCACAAAATGTAAACGAAATGAGGGGAAAAATTCATGCATAGGGCAAGAACAATATATGTTATAAAGACAAGGAAGGAAAAGTAAAAAAAAAAGACAAATATGTACAGTGGTACCCAGAGTTTCACACAGCTCCCAACTCAAACAATTACGTAAGTGTATTATTGTAAGTGCTAGTGTAAGTGTATTTTTGGGGGTCTGAAATGGACTAATCTAATTTACATTATTCCTTATGGGAACAAATTCGTTCGGTAACGGCACTTTAAAGCCTTCTGGAACGAATTATGGCCGAAACTCGGGGTACCACTGTATAAAGGTGGATGACAGTAGGTTAAGAGGAAGGATGGGATTGAAATTTTTAAAATACTACCTGTACTGATAGTTGTTGAGGATAGTTTTCAAATGGTTGCTGCATCTATTTAGGGTATATATTCATGAAAGAAGTAAAGGTACACAAGGAATGATAGACAACAAGCCTAGTTCTTTTGTTTAAGCCTTTAAGCATTGTGTAGAAGTGTGTAAAGTATGTTACGACTACAGAGGAACAAGGTGGATTTAGAAAGGGCAAGTGGATCATGGGCACTGGTAGATAGAGAAGCGATGTGCCAGGCATTAAAAATACACAATATATTGTAGCTGAAAAACATGCTGAAAATAGCTTCGAGTTTTTATACAAGGCTGAGGTTCAGGGATGTGAAAGAGGGATTTTTTCAGTAAAAATGGGCTGGACACAGAACTGCATTAGGGAAGTGTAGTCTTAGAAGTTAATGAAGCATATGTAAAGTGGGAGCTGTCAATAGTTGCTGTTGACAAGTGCTCGAGGGGAAATTCAAAGCTGGGGGCATCAGAGATTGGGGAGGGGGGTGAGGGGAAAAAGAGTTTGGAGGGTTATGCAACAAGCAATTTGAGATGGGAATACAGAAAAATATTTGGAGAAGGGAATGCAAAAAAAAAAAAAAAAGCATCAGATTAAATAGATCTCTAGGAAATGAAAGACTAGAGGTCAGATTACAAAGAAGCATGCAAAAAGTAAATGAATTTAGATACTTGGGAGTAATTACATACTTCAGAATATGTAAGTATACTACAATGGACAGGAAGATTTGAGGAATGTGGAAAGCTGTTTGTCAGTGAATGTAAAAAAAAAAAAGGGAGGAATTGCATCAGGAATTCTTAAGTGTGACACACTTCAGTATCGAAGCAACAAGAATTAACGAGGCAATGAAAATGTCTGATATCTAGGTGTAGTCTGCAGTATATGTAAATTACATTACTTGTATATGGCAAAAATAAAAATTATTATTATTATTAAGATTTGTGTTGCTGAGATGGTTTGAATGTAATGGGATTAAGAGGGTTTATAAATTTGGGATAGATGGACTATGCAGGGAATGTACAATGGCTACAAAAATGGTTTAAAGGAAGTTTTGAGAGGTATGGGTTTGAGCACATTTCTGGTGGGAATGTGATACAGCTGGACATTATTTCTTGATGTATGTGCTAGATAATGAATGATGGTGAACTTTTCTTTATTGGTTCACCTTTCGCCTTAGTGGAAAATGAACAGGTAAATAAAATATATAGTTTAGGGGGAGCTTATATGTATTGGGAATGTAAAAGAAAACAAATTAAGAGCTTTCTTCCAAGTCCCCATCATTACTATTCAGTTTAAAGCAGTAAACATGCTTTTTAGTTTGCAAGATAGAATTATTTTAAGATATTCCTCAAATATAAAAATAGGAACATCTCACTTTTTTTCCATTTCTCCTGGCTTCCACATAGTACTTACATTGTAATTGTCTCACATTGATGAATTTTTTAATAATTAATTTAAATATAGTGAGACTAGCTGTATATTTTCATACATATTTTCTTGCATTTGAGATGGAAACTGCTTCTTGTCAACCAAAACAATATTCATTATTATTAAAACAAATGAATCAGAAGTCTTTGAGGGCCTGAGTTAAAAGTGTTTAGAAATCTAAGTATTGTTCAGGAACCAGCAAGTGCCAAAATTGTTATGAATGCAGGAAATCAAATCTAATGTATAAATACAGATTACCTTATTAGTTAATATCACTGGTATAGGAAAATACCGGTATTGTATAAATATCAATAAAATATTAACTGAAATGCCAAGTAAACAAGCTTTCATAGCAGGTTCATCAATTCTGTTATGATCACTTTCACCCTACTGAGTATACAAGCTAGGAGTAAAGACAATATCCCTTTTTATGGCTGTAGATGCAGCCTCCATTTTCTCCCGGAGATTTGGATCACCAATGATGTGAGCAGCCTTTTTCACATCCTTGAGGGTTTCATCTAATCGCTGAATGCACTTAACTGTGATTCCTTCTTGAACATCAGTCAACTCCATTATTTTGTTAAATGGCATTCCATGGGCCCACTCATACACCACCTCAGTTAGTCCAAAATTGAACTGATCAATGTAGTCACCAACTGGCTCTGGAAGACCACAATCCTTCTGGACTTCTCCAATGCGTTGAGCCACGCTCTTGAATTTTTTTATTCCTTTTTTGAGCTCAGATGTCAAATTTGGGTCACTGCAATTTTTCTGCTGGAACACCATGCTAGATAACAATGCAGCAATGATCTCTACAGGACTTTCTGCAAACACATTTTCCAGTACTAGTTCTGTTACCATTAGCTCATGGTTTCCCATTTCACATGCTATGCGACCTTTCAATGTTACAGTATTGTTATCTTCAATATAACCAAGATTTTTAAGAACCTTAATTCTCATTTGGTACTCAGGGTGTAGTTGTAAAGCCTCTTCTGACATAAGGAATTTCAAACGGCCAACTTGTTCTCGAAGATTTAGCTTAACAAAAGTGTGATTGAAATGCTCTCTGAATTGTGTGCACTCGAGACATGATCGTTCCATAACTTTTGCCTTCAGTATTCCTAGGATATGAATTTGAGATACTGCTGTTAGCTCCTTGACTCCAAGATCATGTAAGAAGTTGAGATAAGAGAGTTTCTCTCCGCCAGACTCATTCATGCGCTGCATCTCATTCAATACAACCATAACAGATTCCGAAGGTGGGTCATCTCTAAATCTGGGGATTTGTCGCTTCTTTATGTTTTCAATAACTTTCTCTCCATTTATCTTGATAATCTTATTTGTGATTGCTGCTAAACTCTCAGGAGTAATTTCCAAAAATGTGTGTTCTGAAGCGTCTTCTAGAACCTCAAAATCCTCCAGGTAAGCTGCCAAGGCTTCCTTTAATTTAAGTTCTTCTTTTGAAAGGGGAGTCAATTCTTTACTCTTAAGAATAAATACAGTTAATTTATTTTTATCCTTAGTATCAATTTTCAGCAAGCAGGCCAAGTAATACTGATACTGGTCATGGCAAATGATGAGAATTCTTCCTGGATTCATTACCTTCATGACACTAGGAAATCCAAGAATAAATTTAAAAACATGTTTACGTTGCTCCACATATTCCTTGGCAGCAACATAATATTCATCTATGTCTTTGCACATCATGCAAGAAAATTCAGGTTCCTTGCTTAGTTTCTCTTCAGCAAGCTTCAGTTCCTCTTCATATTTACTCTGATTTACCATTTTCAAGACTTCAGAAAATGATCTTTTCATCATATCTTCTACACTAATTCTTTCAACACGCAAAATGTTCAAAATCATTGAATACGTTAACTTGAACTGCGACTCCAGCTTAGTGGGCTTCCCTAACATCATCCGATGAAGGTCAGACAACTCTGGTACATCTATTTTACATAGAATAATGACAGTTCCTGTAGTATCCAAACCCCTACGTCCAGCACGGCCTGCCATTTGGATGTACTCACTGGGCACTAGGTCACGGAAGCCTGTTCCATCATGTTTTCTGATTGAATCAAACACTACACATCTTGCAGGCATGTTTACTCCCATTGCAAATGTTTCTGTTGCAAATAAAAGCTTTACAAGGCCCTTGGCAAACAGCATTTCTACAACTTCTTTCAGGATGGGCAAAATGCCACTGTGATGAACACCAATCCCTTTCAATAATAAATTTCTCATGTAAATAACTTGCGGTAATTCTTTATCTGTTCCCTGAAGTCTGTCTACACACTTCTTAATAAATGAATGGATCTCTCCTTTCTCCCTATTTGTTGTCAAGTCTTGGCTCATCAGCTGTGTAGCATTACTGTCACAGCGTTTCTTAGACAAAGTAAAAGCTACGATGGGCAACAGATCTCTTCTACTCAAGTGATCAACAAGACCAATCCACATATTCTTCTCCTGCTTTTCACCCAGATGATGTCTACCTTGCTTTGGTCCTTGATTTAGCTGACTTTTCTTGCTTCTATCATTCTTTGCAGCCACAGCATCATTGTATCCTTTTGTAATAAACTTGCCACCGGCATCAACCAACAAGAAGCGTTCATCTTTCGTCTTACCACCAGTGCCAGTATACAAAAAGTGCTCTAAAGGTACAGGACGCTTACTGGTACTAATTACGTATATCTTCCTTCTCTTAATTCTTCCTATCCAATCAGCAAATTCAATTGTGTTGGGTACTGTAGCAGACAATAACACAATATTTACTGTACTAGGTAACATTATTAGTACTTCCTCCCAAACATGGCCTCTTTCAGCATTGTTAATATAGTGGACTTCATCAAAGATAACCCACTCTAAATCTCTTATCAGATCACTACCATTGTACAACATAGACTGTAAAATTTCTGTTGTCATGATTAAACATGATGCCTTTGGGTTGATTTGAATATCTCCTGTCAAAAGACCTACATCATCAAATTTAATTTTAAAATCTCTATACTTTTGATTTGAAAGTGCTTTAATTGGAGAAGTATAAACTGCTCGAGTCATATGCTTCAATGTTAGTGCAATCGCATATTCTGCAACCACTGTTTTACCTGCTGAAGTGTGTGCAGCTACAAACACACAGTCATGCTTTTCCAAATGCAAAATAGCTTGCTTTTGAAATATGTCAAGCTCAAATGGATACGTACAAGCAGGGTTGGGAACTTGCAAATTAAAATCATCGACTGGTGAATTTATGTCAACATTTTCTGCCCACTCTGTATTTACCACTACAGTTGTAGATTTTGACTTGTCACTTATATTTAACACAAACTCATCCTTTTTAGGTGGTGGTTCAATGTTAAAATTGGTGACGAGTGAAGTATCTTCTTCATTTAACCCTTCCAAGGTCAAAGTAATTTCTTTCCTTTTAACATTTTCTTCCTTTTCATCAAAAATTTTAAGTACACTTTCATCCACTTTCAGCATATCTGTTATGCTAACAACCAACTCAGGTGCCATATGAGCTGGTTTCTCTTCCTCTCTCTCCTCTTCAAGTTCTTTCTCTGGTTCTTCAAAGGTCATTCCTCGAGAGAGTCTTGGATGCTTCAGGAGATAATTACTTTTATCTAGTTGAAATTCTCCCTCAATTGACTCCTTATGCAGAAATGGCTCTGGAAACCCTCCTGGCCAAAAAGGAAAGTTAGTTGAAGAACCCCTAACAACCTCCTCTGGAGGCCCAGGGGCACGCCTCATGGAGAGGGAATTTTTCGCTGTAGCTCCAGCATCCTCATTTGCAATTTCACGGAGTCCAGTAATTTCTCCAGTGGCAGGGTCACGCTCTACTTCAAGACAAGTTCTTGAAGGAAACAAAGAAATGCTAAAGAGACGAGTTGGGTCTGGGTGTCTGGGAAACCATCGGCGGGAATGAACAGGGTCATGGATTGGAAGCTTCTCAGGAATTAAAAGATATTCTTCAATTTGTTCCTTAAGACTTGGAAGAACTGGTGGCAATTTGCCCAATAGCCTTTCAAGGCCATCCATGATTTCCTTCACAACCTGTAAAGATGAACATCATTAATACATTATCCTGATAGGGTACATTATAGAGTATAGCACAGTACAGGTATTATTACATAGCTAAAAATTATACTGTACTATGAGGAAAAGCAACTGTCTTAAATTGACAAATAGGAAGGCCTAAATATACAGTGGACCCTCGGTTCTCGTTGAAAATTCGTTCCAGAATGCTGTTTGAGTGTTGTTACCGAACGAATTTGTTCCCATAAGGACAAATGTAAACTAGATTAGTCATCTCAGACCCCCTAAAATACACTTACAAAAGCACTTACGAAAATACACTTACATAATTGTTCGAGGGTCCACTGTATACAGTGGACCCCCGAGTATCGTAATTAATCCGTTCCAGGAGCTAGTACTTAACACAAAGTTTTCGAAATTTGAACCATTATTTCCCATAAGAAATAATGTAAATACAATTAATCCGTTCCACAAAAAAATATTCATACTAAATTAAAAACAATATATATATATATACATTTACTTACCTTTATTGAAGAGTTGCAGGCATCTGGAAGGTAGAGTTGCTGAAAGGGGCAGGGAGTTAGTGGTTGGAAGGGAATCCTCCAAAAGGACTTCAGGTGTCAAAGCCCTCTCTGGGGTTACTTCCTTCTTGGTCTTTTAATGCCACTAGGACCAGCTTGAGAGTCACCAGACCCCTGCCTGGTGAAGTAACTGTCCAGAGTCCTCTGTTTCTGGCGACCCTTCAACACTTTCCTGAAGTGCGACATGGCTCTGTTACTGAAGTGGCTGCACAGAAGGCTCATTTCAGCTTGCTCAGGGTGGTGTCTTTCAACAAATGTCTGCAACTCATTCCACTTTGTACATATCTCCTTAAGCACTGAAGAGGGCACCTCCTTCTGTCTCTCACCCTCCTCCTTTGAAGCAATAACCTCAGCTGTGGTCTGTTGCTGTTCCAGATGAAGCTCTTGCAGCTCTTCAGTTGTTAGCTCTACCCTGTGGGCCTCCACCAACTCTTCCACATCCTCACCACTCACCTCCAACCCCAGGTTGTTCCCCAATGCCACAATAGAGTCCACAACAGGCACAGGGTCGTCAGGGTCAAGGTCAGGGTCAGCCTCAAATCCTTCAAAATCCCTCTGTTGGACACAACCTGGCCACAATGGTCTCCAAGCAGAGTTCAAAGTCCTGGAAGTCACTCCCTCCCAAGCCTTACCTATAAGGCGTATGCATTGCACAATGTTGAAGTGATCTTTCCAGAACTCTCTTATGGTCAACTCAGTGTCCGAGGTCACTTCAAAGCACTTTTCAAACAGTGCTTTGGTGTACAGTTTCTTGAAGTTGGAAATGACCTGCTGGTCCATGGCTGGAGGAGAGGAGTGGTGTTAGGAGGCAAGAACTTCACTCTGATGAAATTAAACTTGTCAGACAAACACTCTTGCAAGTTGTGAGGGTGAGCAGGAGCATTGTCCAGTATCAGGAGGCACTTGAGTGGCAATTTCTTTTCCAGGATAGAGCCGATAGTAGAAGGGGTTTTGTTGTACATCCTGGCAAGATCACTCAGACGTACGCCACTCTCATATTTTTCTATAATCTCTTTCTTCAGTTCGATGGTGTTCCTCACTTTCTTTACCACAGGGGTGCCACTAGGAAGCTTCTTTGGACCCATGGTGACTTATTTCACAGTGACAATCACTAAAGCACCAAAAAAAACACCAAATGTAGTGTGAATGTTTGAAAGAGCGCGCTAGGTAATGTTCTCTCAATGGTAAACAACGCTTCACTGGCGGCGTCCTGCATCCCGCGCAGGCGCGGAGCAGGCGGACAGGTCTAAAACGTTACGAAACACGAGCGGTTTTACGATTCTCGAAGTCGTAAAAAGCTTACGAAACACGATGTTTACGAAGTAAGAACCTTTCGAAACTCGGGGGTCCACTGTACTATGTATATTATATTACAATCCCAAGCTACTTATTTTTATTTTAAAATAAAGCCAACATAAAAGCATTTTAAATGTTTCTCAGTTTAATGGTCAATGATGCATGCAGCATACAACAAATGAAAAGGTAGATTAAACAGTATACTGCCAACAACAGTGAAGAAATGATATGTGCCGCAGAACAAAATTTTACTGCGACGTTTTGCATTGTGATGAAGCTCTGTGTCAGGGAATTAAATATTATCCCAAGGAAAACCTGTTCTGCAACATGCGTCTTTTCTATTCAACTAGAAAATACAAGTTAAATCATTGCAAGTGCCAAACAATATCCATAGTTGTTCAAAATCATGTTAACCCTCTTGGGGTCGGTGCCGTACTAGTACGTGTAAATTCTAGCAGCCTCAAATTAAACGGGAAACGGCTGGTAGGCCTACATATGAAAGAATGGGTCTGTGTGGTCAGTGTGCGCAGTATAAAAAAATTCCTGCAGCACACACTGCATAATGAGAAAAAAAAATCCAACCGTTTTTTTTCATTTAAAGCAGCGACTTTGCAGTCTATTTTCGTATGGTATTTATTGATGTATTCTCGTTTTCTTGGTCTCATTTGATAGAATGGAAGATATATTACAGAAATAGAGATGATTTTGATTGGTTTGACAATGACAAGTACAGTACCTTGAAATTGAGCTCAAAGTAGCGAAAATGTTCGATTTTTGCCGATGTTCAGGAGTAAACAACTCACACCATGCATCCAATACACATCAACTGGCGAGTCTAATATTCTTGTACAAGTGCACTGATATTATTTATACCATTTTTACAATGATGCAGTTGTATACATAACAGTAAATCTTCTATTTTTTGTGAGATTAAAAATTCAAAATGGAAAGCAAAAGTAATGTAAGAGGGGCCTGGAGATGTGACTAATGAACAGAGATGATGTTATTTTAGTGCCAGGAATGTCTGCCTTGTTTATTATGGACCCTATTTTGAAATTGGCATCGTTTGAAATTTGTGTGAAATTGGCCAAATTGCCATTTTCTGACCACTATTTTGGGTAGTTGAAATTGGTAAATGGGCAGTTTCTTGTACTCAATCGATAGAAGAAATGGAGTTCTAACGAAATAGCTATGATTTTAGTGGACTGGAACTTTGGAAATGGCCAAAAATAGGGCTTAAAGTGGGCAAAATCGCCGATGCGTAAACATCATCGAGACCGATAACTTTGCGAGAGCATAATTCCGTAAGTTTTCAAACAAATTTCATACTTTTGGTGTTGTTATGATCGGAAAAAGATTCTCTATCATTTCAAAAGAATTTTTTTTTTTTCAAAAAAATTTTTGACCCTGAGAACGAGCTTCCGAGAAGGCCTGTTGACCTCCGAAGGGTTAAATTACTGCTTTATATTAGATTTACTCTAGTTAAAGTTGAAATAATTTGAAGTTCTGATAAGCCATTTAATTTCCTGAGCTTAAAAATCTGACATTCCTTGTTAAGGTCTATTTAATTTTTTGGTTTAAGAGATTCACCCTAACCCTTACCTGTGATTGGCTTCAAGAGTACTTCAACCCACACAGCCTGGACTGAGATCAGACATTTCGGTTATTCCATGTCAAGTGGACCAATTTTTAAAATCGTCCCCACCTGACCATCTCCAATTTCAATAAAATTTTACATGAAGGTCAGCACATATGTCATATTAACTTTGGGAAAGTTTTAGTTCATGATATGCAACAGTAGTAAAGCTATGGCCCTCAGAGTGGAAGCAGGTGAAAATTTCACCAACCCGCAACACACAATCAGCAATGTTCAGGGACAAACTAACACAGCAGGCAGCGGCAGCAGCAGCAGTGGCACCCAAGCTCTGTTATTTTCTTCTCCAGCCAGAGCCCACCAACGCTTCTATGATGGCCTAATTGCAGCACTACTGCACTAACGCACGTAGAACCCAGAATGACTCAAGAATATCAACAGTAAGACCATCAACTCAAAAAATTATCGATCCAAGTGGAGAGTGCCATTCAAATCCAAAACACAGCCCGCTGCCAGATGAGCACCTACACCAAGCTCTGAGCAACTATAGCTTCTACGTCTTATCTACAACAATCCCTGTACAGTCATACCTCGGGTAACGATGCTGTCAGTTAACGATAGTTTCGGGTAACGATATTTATAACGTAAAAAAAATGATTGCGGGTAACGATGTTTGCTTCGGGTAACGACATTCGTACCGGACGTGTCCGCGTGGCACCCAGCTGAGCGCGCACTCCAGGGAGCATCAGTGTGCTATTGTTTACAAGCGAGAGCGACCACCCACCCACACCCACGCATTCATACCAGTATATTGTCATTATTCCACTGTTTTTAGTGCTTGCAACTGCTAAAAAAGCTACCATGGGTCCAAGGAAAGCTCCTAGTGGTAAGCCTGTGGCAAAGAGGAACAGAAATACATGTACGATAGAACTAAAGAAGGAGATAATAGAAAAATATGAGAGTGGAGTGCGTATCAGTGAGCTGGCAAGGCTGTATGGTAAAGCCTTTTCTACCATCGCTACCATTGTGGCCAAGAAAAATACACGTAAAATCAAGGAAGCTGTTGTTGCAAAAGGTTCATCTGTGTTCACAAAACAGAGACCACAAGTGCTGGAAGATGTGGAAAGGTTGTAGTTGGTGTGGATCAACGAGAAACAGTTAGCAGTAGATACTGTTTCGGAGGCAATAATATGTGAAAAAGCAAGGCAGTTGCATGATGATCTCGTTAAGAAAATGCCTGCAACGAGTGCTGAAGTGAGCGAATTTAAAGCCAGCAGAGGCTGGTTTCACAAATTTAAGAATCGAAGTGGCATACATAGTGTTGTGAGGCATGGTGAGGCAGCCAGTTCTGACAAAATTGCGGCTGAAAAATATGCGCCTGAATTCCAGGAGTACAGTGGTACCTCGGTTTACGATTTTAATCCGTCAGAGAGGGCATATTTTAAGGCGAAACAATCGTAAAACGAATCAATTTTCCCCATAAGAAATAATGGAAATAAATTTAATCCGTCCAAGACTTCCAAAAGTAGTTAAATAAAATATTTTTTAGAACTTTTGGACATTAAATAATACACAATTTAATAAAGAATACATAAATACATGCAAATATTGTACAATAACATGTCACTTACATTTATTGAAGAGTTGTTGATGTGTGGAGGACGGGAGGAGGGGAGAAGGTGGAGTAGTATGCTAGTGTTTGGAAGGGGAATCCCCTTCCATTAACACTGCAGGTGGTAAGTTCTTTTCTGGGGTTACTTCCTTTTTCTTTGAATGCCACTAGGACCAGCTTGAGAGTCACTAGACCTCTTTCTAACAACAAATTTGTCCAGGGAGATCTGTGTCTGGCGATTCTTTAACACATCCCTGAAATGACACACCACTGTGTCATTGTACAGGTTGCCAGCACGGCCTGCAACAGCATGGTTAGGGTGATATTCATCCATAAATGCTTGCACATCACTCCATTTGGCACAGATCTCCTAATCCTTGAAGAAGGCACATTCTTCCATTTTTGTTCCACCTCCACCTCCTCCTCTGAACCATTGTCCTGACCTCTGCTCTCTTGTTCCAGTTGCTGTTGAAGCTCTTGCAGATCTTCAGTGGTTAGCTCTTCCTTGTGCTCCTCCACCAACTGTTCCACATCGTCACCACTCACCTCTAACCCCAAAGACTTGCCCAATTCCACAATTTCTTCCAAAACAGGCTCAGGCTCAGGCTCAGGCTCAGGGTTCTGAGGCTCAGCCCCAAAACCTTCAAAATCCCTCCCTAGGACACAGTCTGGCCACAATTTTCTCCAGGCAGAGTTCAAAGTCCTGGTAGTCACTCCCTCCCAAGCCTTACCTATAAGGTGTACACAATGCAGCATATGGAAATGGTTTTCCAAAATTCTCTTAGGGTTATGTTCATGTCTGTGGTCACATCAAAGCACTTTTGAAACATTGCTTTGGTATAGAGTTTTTAAAGTTGGAAATGACCTGCTGGTCCATGGGCTGGAGGAGAGGAGTGGTATTAGGGGCAAGAACTTCACTTTGATGAATTTAAACTCCTCCACAATTTTCTCTACCAAGTTTGGAGGATGACAAGGAGCATTGTCCATTATCAGGAGGCACTTAAGTGGCAAATTATTGTCCAATAGATATTTCTTCACACTGGGGCCAAACACTTCATTGAACCAATCTAAGAAAATGTCCTTTGTGACCCAAGCCTTTTGTTAGACTTCCACATCACACACAAGTTAGACTTGCTGACACCGCATCTGCCAAACACTCGGGATTTTCAAAAGATACACTAGTAAAGGCTTCACTTTGCAATCACCACTTGCATTGGCACAAAGCATCAACGTTAGCCTGTCTTTCATAGGCTTATGTCCTGGCTGTGCCTTTTCCTCCTGAGTAATGTAGGTCCTGTTGGGCATTTTCTTCCAAAACAGGCCTGTTTCATCACAATTAAACACTTGTTGGGGGAGGAATTGTTCAGCCTCTAGGTACTCCTGGAATTCAGGAACATATTTTCAGCCGCACTTTTGTCAGAACTGGCTCCCTCACCATGCCTCACAACACTATGTATGCCACTTCGATTCTTAAATTTGTAAAACCAGCCTCTGCTGGCTTTAAATTCGCTCACTTCAGCACTCGTTGCAGGCATTTTCTTAAGGAGATCATCATGCAACTGCCTTGCTTTTCACATATTATTCCCTCCGAAACAGTATCTCCTGCTAACTGTTTCTCGTTGATCCACACCAACAACAACCTTTCCACATTTTCCACCACTTGTGGTCTCTGTTTTGTGATCACAGATGCACCTTTTGCAACAACAGCTTCCTTGATTTTACTTGAATATTTCTTATCCACAATGGTAGCGATGGTAGAATAGGGTTTACCATACAGCCTGGCTAGCTCACTGAATACGCACTCCACTTTCATATTTTTCTATTATCTCCTTCTTCACTTCTATCGTACATATATTTCTGTTCCTCTTTGCCACAGGCTTAGCACTAGGATCTTTCCTTGGACCCATGGTAGCTTATTTAGCAGTTGCAAGCACTAAAAACAGCAGTGGAATAATGACAATATACTGGTATGAATGCGTGGGTGTGGGTGGGTGGTCGCTCTCGCTTGTAAACAATAGCACTGACGCTCCCTGGAGTGCGCGCTCAGCTGGGCGCCAAGCGGACAGGTCCGGTACGAATGTCGGTAAACGAAGCAAACATCGTAAACCACAAACAAATTTCTTACGTTATAAATATCGGTTACCGAAAATAACGTAAGGTGATAACATCGTAAACCGGGGTTCCACTGTACATAGAGGCTGAACAATTCCTCCCCCAACAAGTGTTTAATTGTGATGAAACAGGCCAGTTTTGGAAGAAAATGCCCAACAGGACCTTCATTACTCAGGAAGAAAAGGCACAGCCAGGACATAAGCCTATGAAAGACAGGCTAACTTTGATGCTTTGTGCTAATGCCAGTGGTGATTGCAGAGTGAAGCCTTTACTGGTGTATATTTTTGAAAATCCCAGAGTGTTTGGCAGATGCGGTATCACCAAGTCTAACTTGTGTGTGATGTGGAAGTCTAACAAAAAGGCATGGGTCACAAAGGACATTTTCTTACAGTGGTTCAATGGCGTGTTTGGCCCCAGTGTGAAGAAATATCTATTGGACAATAATTTGCCACTTAAGTGCCTCCTGATAATGGACAATGCTCCTTGTCATTCTCCAAACTTGGTAGAGAAAATTGTGGAGGAGTTTAAATTAATCGAAGTGAAGTTCTTGCCCCCTAATACCACTC
>WNWK01014879.1:19997-49758 GCA_009830355.1 Cherax destructor
AAAGGGAAGTAACCCCAGAAAAGAACTTACCACCTGCAGTGTTAATGGAAGGGATTCCCTTCCAAACACTAGCATACTACTCCACCTTCTCCCCTCCTCCCGTCCTCCACACATCAACAACTCTTCAATAAATGTAAGTGACATGTTATTGTAAAATATTTGCATGTATTTATGTATTCTTTATTCAATTCTGTATTATTTAATGTCCAAAAGTTCTAAAAAATATTTTATTTAACTACTTTTGGAAGTCTTGGACGGATTAAATTTATTTCCATTATTTCTTATGGGGAAAATTGATTCGTTTTAAGATTGTTTCGCTTTAAAATATGCCCTCTCTGACGGATTAATATCGTAAGTCGGGGTACCACTGTATATGCATGTGCATGCTGTGTAGTGTGACCTAAGTGTAAGTAGAAGCAGCAAGATATACCTGTTATCCAGCATTTTTATGAGACAAAAAATGACACCAGCAATCCTACCATCATGTAAAACAGTTACAGGTTTCTGTTTCACATTCACTTGGCAGGACGGTAGTACCTCCCTGGGTAGTTGCTGTCTACCAACCTACTACTTGTGAAAGTTATTGATTTTATGCAGTTGGATCACACATTGTTCAATATGTTTCATTATGATATATTTGAACAAAATATTTCAATAGACTTTGCTGGGGTTTTTTCTACAATGTAATATTTAATTGTACAGTGGTCCCTCGGTTTTCGCCGAAAATTCGTTCCAGAATGCTGCTCAAGTGCCATTACCGAACGAATTTGCTTCCTTAAGAAATAATGTCACGTAGGTTAGTCTATTTCAGACCCCCAAAAATACACTTGCAACAGCACTTACGAAAATACACTTACATAAATGTTCGAGTTTGGAGATGCACGAAAACAGAGGGACCACTGTATATGTATATTTGAGCTGTAATATTTATTTCCAAATTTTGTTTGTTTGATGCTTATTTCGAACGAATGAGCAAAAAGAATTTTATTTTTTGTAGGCAGAAAAAATGAAATCTGCAGTGCTTATTAGGTCTGAATGTGAAGCAAACCCAGGGCAACTGGATCCATGTGCTGTTGGATTAGCTGACAATTCAACAAAGTGCCATTCTATGAAATTTTATCCCCAAAAAGATAGGCTTCAAGTTTTTCAAGAATTTTGAAGTTGAAGACCAAGAGCTGTTAAGTAAGCACTCAGGTTTGAAGCTCAATGAGGAATAAAAAATCTGTTTGCAACATTTTTTTTTTTTTTTTTTAACAATTCAAATTCAAATATTTATTTCATTGCAAGTTTACATAGATTTTGTAATTACAATCATTAACTGAAGTGCAAGGAGAGCCACTGACATGCCATGGCATTAAGGGCAGCTTAATGTATGAACAGCAGAAAAGATACAGGAACAACACCAACTTTCCAGACACTGATGGTCCAGAACCTCTTATAATCTGTACAAATTTATGAGCAGGAATTTGAAATTCCAGTGGCTGCCAGACTGGTTTATTGGGTGGCCCACAGATGGAGTTGAGTGTAACCGTGCTCACTTGGATTGTTTACACTGCACCTGCTGGTGGGGGACACCTCAATTCTGTGAGTTTCTAAACTTATTTTGATTAAATTAACTGCAGCTATGGCTTCTAAGGGAGATGAGAGGAAGATTAGTGGTGTCAAGCATAAACACCAGTCCTTATCGATTCAAGAGAAAGTTGAACTGTTGAGAAAACTGGACCGTGGTGCTTCAGTGTGTAAAATCTGTTTAGATTATGGTCTTGGTAAATCAACTATTTATGTTGACCAAGGTGACCACCCCTAGTCCGGAAACATCAGCAATCCGGAAAAGCTTTGGAACCAAAGGTTCTGGAAAATTGATGTTGTACCTGTACTGCTGTAATCCATTTTCAAACATTTGTGAAATTTCTGATGAGCAGCATGATACACTGGTCATCTTCATACATCCTCATGGTCCAGCTCAATCATTCTATTGGCCAGCATGAAATGACACCTGCTGGGTTCCATAAGATCATATTTCCAATATTCCAGCACCATCAGCAACATCAATGGGATGACAATACTGCCTGTTGCCAGCAACCATGTCCAGCATTGATGAAAAATTTTGTTGCCATGAATTAAGAAACAGCTATGGCTTGGGAGCTAGAAAGAAGCCCAAATTCAGGCTTGGGATTTTGTGGCAAAGAAACCTATTTTGAGGATTGGGATCCTGTGGCAAAGAAACCCAGTTTGAGGATTGGGAACCTGTGGAAAACTGGCCCACCACCCATGGTTGTTCTTGCATGGCTATCGGGCGTGGCCCCTAGGCGATGGGGTTATCAGTTTTTTTAAGAATTGGTTGTGGCACAGCCAATATTGACCAATGCAATATTAAGGTTTTGTCCAAAATCAGCAAGGTCAAAATCTGCCATCACAGTTGTTCACCTGGAGTTTACCTGGAGAGTTCCGAGGGTCAACGCCCCCGCGGCCCGGTCTGTGACCAAGCCTCATGGTGGATCAGGGCCTGATCAACCAGGCTGTTACTGCTGGCCGCACGCAGTCCAACATACGAACCACAGCCTGGCTGGTCAGGTACCAACTTTAGGTGCTTGTCCAGTGCCTGCTTGACGACAGCCAGGGGTCTATTGGTAATCCCCCTTATGTATGCTGGGAGGCAGTTGAACAGTATTGGGCCCCTGACACTTATTGTGTTGTCTCTCAATGTGCTAGTGGCACACCTGCTTTTCATTGGGGGGATGTTGCATCGTCTGCCGAGTCTTTTGCTGTCGTAGGGAGTGACTCTCGTGTGCAAGTTTGGTACTAATCCCTCTAGGATTTTCCAAGTGTATATAATAATGTATCTCTCCCACCTGCATTCTAGGGAGTACAGGTTTAGGAACTTCAAGCATTATGCATGCCATGAAGGTTCTCTGCACATTTTCTAGGTCAGCAATTTCACCTGCCTTGAAAGGTGCAGTTAGTGTGCAGCAATATTCCAGCCTAGATAGAACAAGCGACCTGAAAAGTGTCATCATGGGCTTGGTATCCCTTGGTTTTGAAGGTTCACATTATCCATCCTGTCATTTTTTCTAGCAGATGCGATTGCTATAGTATTATGGTCCTTGAAGGTGAGATCCTCTGACATGATCACTCCCAGGTCTTTGACATTAGTTTTTCGCTCTATTGTGTGGTTGGAATTTGTTTTATACTCCAATGAAATTTTAATTTCCTCACGTTTTCCATATCGGAGTAATTGAAATTTCTCATCATTGAACTTCATATTGTTTTCTGTGGCCCATTTAAAGATTTGGTTGATGTCTGCTTGGAGTCTTGCAGTGTCTTTAATCGTGGACACTGTCATGCAGATTCGGGTGTCATCTGCAAAGGAAGACACGGCACTGTGGCTCATATCCCAGTCTATGTCCGATATGAGGATGAGGAACAAGATGGGAGCAAGTACTGTGCCTTGTGGAACAGAGCTTTTCACCGTAGCCACCTCAGACTTCACTCTGTTGACTACTACTGTTTGTGTTCTATTTGTTAGGAAATTATAGATCCATCTACCAACTTTTCCAGTTATTCCTTTATCATGCATTTTGTGTGCTATTACACCATGGTCACACTTGTCAAAGGCTTTTGCAAAGTCTGTGTATATAACATCTGTATTCTGTTTGTCTTCTAGAGCATCCAGGACCTTGTCGTAGTGGTCCAGTAGTTGGGACAAACAATAGCGACCTGTTCTAAACCTATGCTGCCCTGGGTTGTGTAACTGATGGGTATCTAGATGAGTGGCAATCTTGCTTCTTAGAACCTTTTCAATGATTTTTATGATATGGGACATTAGCGCTATTGGTCTGTAGTTCTTTGCTATTGCTTTACTGCCCCCTTTGTGGAGTGGGGCTATGTCCGTTGTTTTTAGTAACTGTTACGACACTTTTTTGACTACTTTAAGCTTAATTTGCAAAATAAATATTGGTCCCTATCAATTCAGATAATTTCTGAAATCGCTACCAAAAATTGTATAAGTACATAACAAATAACAAAAAAAGACAATACCGTGACTGGAATACACAAATAACCCGCACGTAGAAGAGAGGAGCTTACAACGACGTTTCGGTCCGACTTGGACCATTTACAGTCAAACTAACAAAAAGAAGGGAGTATATATAGAGGTCAGTAGTAGTAGTAGTAGTACTACTACTACCACTACTACTTCCACTATTACTCCTCCACCACTTTCTTGTTCCCACCCCTGTCTGCTGGCCTCTATATATACTCCCTCCTTCCCTTCTTTTTGTTAGTGTGACTTTGTAAATGGTCCAAGTCGGACCAAAACGTCGTTGTAAGCTCCTCTCTTCTATGTGCGGGTTATTTCTGTATTGTATAAGTAGACCTAAACACGAGGTTCTAGCTGTTGTTGCTCTATAACAACAGCAACTGAAAAATGCCTGGTTTTCATTATAATGTTGCACAAGCCAAAAATCACCTTATTTTAAGGCCTGTTTTCTCCTTCAAGGGCAAAATGCCTATCAAAAAAATAAAGAAAATTGGTTGTGCTGCTTTTTTGCTATTGGTCTTCGAAAAGGGCCGAAAATTCACCGTGAGGTCTGTGAGAGCATATTTAGGTACCCTTAGCACAGGAACTAAAAGTTTTTGGAGTCTCATATTTTAGGATAATGACAATGTACACTTGGGTAGCTGGCTACAATAATGTCATATTAAAATAATGTTTTCCTTTATAGATATAGGCAGCTATATTCAAAATTCAATTTTACATAACATTTTTTTTGCCTACTTTGGCTTCATATTGTGTAACAAGTAAAAGCATGCAAGTTTTAGGATTGCTATTTTTTAAATCAGCCCCAAAAGTTGTATAGGCATGTCTACTTACACAACTTTTACTCTTCAACATCTGCCACAGCAATAACCTGAACATTGCTGATTGTGTTGAAGGTTGGTGAAATTTTCACCTGCTTCCACTCTGAGGGCCATAGCATTACTACTGTTGCATATCATGAACTAAAACTTTCCCAAAGTTAATATGACGTATGTGCCAACCTTCATGTAAAATTTTATTGAAATTGGAGACGGCCAGGTGGGGACCCCTGATCCACTTGATATGGAATGACCCTTTTTTCTTTGCCTGATCAACTACTGTTGCTGCTAGTGGCTTACAAACATACAATAAATTACCTTCCACAAAATAAATGGGCTGGGATTAGGGAAAAGCCACTTCCCTCAATACAGTATTTTATGTAATTCCTTGGATACATTTTCAGGCCTCATATATAGATCAGTTTTTTCTGCATCAGCAGTCAACATATGTAGTGTCTTAATATCCAACAAGGAAACTGATGACAATCTTTATACAGAAATTCTTGTATCAGTATTTTTTCTATCAATTCCCATATAAAGTAGTCATATACTGTCTCATATTTTGTATTGTAATTCAAGCAGTTAGTAAAATTCACCCTGCTAAACTAGACAATTACCCTATGTTTTTTATTGTGACTTTTATGAATTAACCCATTACTTGCATTTATTTTAATTAAGTTTTATTAAAAAATAAATAAAAAGTATATTTTGAGTACAG
This sequence comes from Cherax destructor, assembly GCA_009830355.1. Lineage (NCBI taxonomy): Eukaryota > Metazoa > Arthropoda > Malacostraca > Decapoda > Parastacidae > Cherax > Cherax destructor. The sequence goes on from WNWK01014879.1 coordinate 25,573, forward strand.
TACTGAATAGTCTAAGTCTTGTCTGAGATGCTATACATTATATGGGCCTTCAGATTATTTTATGTTCTGTGCAGTAATACTACTGCAAAGTAAATTGGTATGGTATTTATCCAATATTTGTAAGAATCAATACAACCATTATAACAACTTATTTTCCAAAAAATTCCAACAAACCGTTTTACAAAAAACTCCATAAATATCACTCAAACTAAAGTGTTAAGAATTAATGTCAAAGTTTGAAATCTTTATCATTCTTGTAAAAATAAATTTATCAATCTCATCTAGTAGTTATAAGTTAATTTTAATGCTGCCAAAAATATTCTGTATATGCAGGGGGCTCTCTTTCAAGTACATATGTCATTAACCCTTTCATTGTCGGTCCTGTAATATTACGGCTTGAAAGCCAGTGTCGGTCCCGTAATATTACGGCTTGAGAGCCAGTGTCGGTCCTGTAATACTGCGCCAAAATTCTAGCGGGAGAAAGCTGGTAGGCCTGCATGTGAGAGAATGGGTCTGCGTGGTCAGTGTGCACAGTATGAAAAAAATTGGGGCACCCGAATTGCATTGGGGGGAGTGCTAATTCAGTACGCCTTGGTCACCAAGCCTAGCAGCAAGGAATACCTCACTCTCCGGCGAATTGGGACTCTTCCTTTCCCAAGTGATAGTTCTAACACAGATTGAAGTGTCAGTGAAGATGAATCTCATGGTTTTGAGGAGTTTGTGACAGAAAGCAATGCCCAGGATACCAGAAATAGTGCTGAAGACCCAGACGATTATCAACCTTCCACCAAAAAAGCCAAAGTGACTAATTTCCATGTGGGTGGTGGGGAAGACAGCATAGTTGGTGGGAAAGACAGTGTGGGTCGTGGGGAAGGCAGTAAACATAGCAACATGTGTAGATTACCTAGGATAACCCAAAAAAGTCAGTGACTTTATTTCCATGTGGGTGATGGAGAAGATGGCATGGGTGATGGGGAAGGCAGTGTGGGTAGTGGGGAACGCAGTGTGGGTTTGTGTAAACAACATATGTGTAAATTACCTAGGATAACCCAAAAAAGTCAAAATGATTTATTTCCATGTGGGTCGTGGGGAAGACAGCATGGGTGGTGGGGAAGGCAGTGTGGGAAGTGAGGAAGGCTGTGTCGATGGTGGGGAAGGCAGCGTGGGTTTGTGTAAACATGTTTTGTAAACAATATAATGATACCAATATTTGTGCGGTTATTGTGTTGCATATAAGTGGATATACAGTGGTACCTCGGTATACGTCCACTTTGGAATAAGTCCAACTTGGTATACGTCCTGTTTGGACGCGAAAATTTTTGCTTGGTATACGACCTTTGTTTGGAATACGACTCACGTGCAAGAACTTGTATGGGTCAAAATGAGTCATGACACCGTGCACTACCCTTGTTTACCTCTGTCGATGTGGAGGAGTTAGTGGAGGGGAACAGGGAAGAGCTGACCACTGAGGAGCTGCAGGAACTTGAAACGGAGGAGCACAAGACAAAGATGGATGCACTCTCTTCAGGCTTGGAAGAGGAGATAGAGGAAGCCCCTACTTCATTAATCAAGGAAATCTTTGCCAAATGGATGGACGTCAAAAACTTTGCAGAAAAGTACCACCCCAATAAAGCCCAAACAAGCCGTAATAGCATTGACTGGAATGACCACACAATGTCACATTTCCGAAACATCCTGAGGAGAAGGCAGAAGCAAAGTTCTTTGGACAGATTTTTAGTAAAAGTCAAACCTGGTGATTTTCAACTGGGTCCAAATATGGAAAAGAGACGGAAAATAGAAGGGAACTCTCCTAAACAATAACATTTCCTCCTCCTCCCTTCTCAGCACTATCCCAGTAGGCACTCGACTTTTCAGCAAAGTGAGGTTAAATATGCATTTATTTCATCTAATTCTTTTGTATTTATGTATGTATTTTAGTATTAAGCAGTGTTTAAATTACATATTTTAGTTATAAGCAGTGTTTAAATTATTTTATACAACCCCATCAATGTATATGCCAATAACAATAGGATTTTTTTTCATGGGAACGGATTTATCGTTTTCCCTATATTTCTTATGGGAAAATTCGTTTGGTATACGTCCTGTTTGGTATAAGTCCAAGGTCCTGGAACGGATTAAGGACGTACACCGAGGCACCACTGTATATACATTATGCATTATAATGGTCTCACAGGCCACAAAAGTTACTTGAAAAAATAAAATATTGGAAAAGAAAAATAGAATAAAAGTAAAAATAATATTACTGAGTGAGCGGCAGTCGCCGATGTTGTCGTAAGTGGTTCACTTTCTATCAACTTCACGCCTCTATACATGCATCTCAGTAAGTACTGATCGCAAGTTTGTGATCAGGGGCTTTGACAGTGAAAGGGTTAACCCCTTCTATATTGCTTTTCATATTGATGCTTCTCATCAATGGGTCTTAGAATGCTGCTAGTAAGCCACAGGCAACCTAGTCGTTTATTTGATTCGTTTAGATTTTATGGGTCAATGTTTGTTATACAGTCTACGCATTTTATTTAGAAATATGTCTATCCATTCATCAATACCATTGGCCCTGGAAAATTTCGTAGGCCAGTTAACTGAACTTAGCTCTGCAGTGAAGTTACATACATGTATAAATATAATAGAACATTAGTAATAAGAAACATTTTTTACCCGTTTGTGTAAATAAAGATACTGATGACAACATTGGTGTGGTTATTGTGTTGCATATGAGTGGATATATATACATTACATTGGTCTCACAGGCTACAAAGGTTACTTGAAAAAAAAAATATTAGAAAAGACAAATGTACTTTAAGAAGTTTTAAATACAAGAGGGACAGGTATATAAGCAAGTGTGAGTTTGACTTGACTAGCATAGGCCAGTAGACCTACAGCTGTATTCTTTTATTTATTCTTGTGTGTGCTATTAAATATAAGATTTTACTGAGACAATATTGTGCTTTCCAGAAAATGTTGAAGTTCCTTACATATGTTACCAGAAATGTCGGATGTAGTGTTCACTAAACTTAAACTAGTTAAGGAACGAGTGTATTGGTTGGTACGTTTATTTAGTTCGAGGCACACAGAAGTACAATTATGATATATATTAACGTATGTGTAAATTGTCTAGACAGCTACAATATTGACACCCAAGTTAATATATAATTATACAATGATCCCGGCACAGGAATAACATTAAAGTGCTTACCTGAACTAATCATGTAGTGTGAGCAGTGTAGGTTGTAGCAGCGTGGAGTGTAGTAGTGAAGGATGATAGTGGAAGGTAGAGTGTAGACCACCGCAGCTTGGAGTGTAGTAGTGAAGGATGATAATAGTGAGAGGTAGTGTAGACCACCACTGTTGCTGCTGCTGTTGCTGCTGCTGTTGTTGCTGCTGTCACCCAACACTATAACACACTATAACTCACTATAACTCACGAACACTAAACTCATAACCATCACAACACAATCACAACTCACTCTCACTGTATTATTAATGATATTGACTTGATACAATACCTGTAATAGTGGTAAATGGTGTTTAATATTGTGTAGTTGGAACGTGAGGCGGGAAGGTTGACGCATGCGTGTACCTGGTAAACACTGTGTCTCAACCATCACCAAACATTAACATTATTATACATTTATACTACTCATTACAATTCCTACAATGTTATTTTCCTGCTTAAAATGTATCAATATCTTTTATGTTCTTCCTCTATATTAAAACCATCTATATTTTCTGCAATATTTGTGAATAAAGAGTAAGAAGTGAAGCAGCTAAAGTCTGGGTTATAAAGGAAGAAGTTAGTGTGCGCGAGGATCTACATGTAATAATCATTGATCACTAGTTACAAGTTATTTTAATTACTGAACATGTTTGAATCTCTGAGAAAAAATATACAGACAGTTCAGGATGGAATATCTGCCGGGTGAGTGTAAGAGAAGCAGCCACATCACTAATACTCATTATAACTACTATGCTAATTTTGTCTCTTCAAAATAATCCTTTAATATGTATTGTTCCCACACTGAATCTTTCTTGATTTTGATGAAGGGCTCTTGATCCAGGGAGTCCATTGCTGGGATACAATGTGATGCCTCACATCTTGTACAAACGTTGTATCATGCTGAAATAAAATTATTATTATTATTATTATTATTATTATCATTATTGGATTATCCTGGAGGGTAATCTACACATATGCTGCTGTGTATGATAATTTATGTAACTATTTATGTGTACCTATACCTGAGTAAACTTACTTATTTACTAACTTAATCTCCCAGACAATGGACTTCAGTAACAATGTCATTTTCACTAGTCACTTATCCTAGGTAATTTATACAAACGTTAAGATGTTGTTCGGATTTTTAACCCTGGAGGGTTAGCCACCCAGGATAACCCAAGAAAGGCAGTGCATCATCAAGGAACTGTTTATCTTATTTCCATTGTGGTCCTCAATCTTGTCCCCCAGGATGCAACCTACACCAGTTGACTAACACCCAGGTACCTACTTGCTTGATAGGTGAACAGGACAACAGGTGTAAGGAAACAAGACTAGTGTTTCCACCCTTGCCGGGGATTGAACCCTGGACACTCAGCGTGTGAAGCCAGATCATTGCCTACCAGCCATGGGCCACTTTCACTATGTTACTATGTAGAACCATCATAAAAACCTAAACTTGTGTAATGTACCTGAATAAACTTAAATTGCTGCTCCATGTGAATGCAATACAATTTTTTTTATTTCTTTGTGATACAAATAATGTAGTTTACATGTAATAAAACATTGGTAGACACTAAAAAAAGCCACTAGTATGCAGTGGATTTTGGACATATTAATTTTAAGGTAAGAAAGTTTATTTCGGTACAGGTACACTAGGGCCATACTTAAAAATGATCTCATCTTCCAAAATTAGCCATACCTACACTAAGCTAAATCATTCACCCAGTTTGAAACGACTCAAAAAAATCCCCCAAAAATTTACTACCGCTTAAGCAATTTAAAACATTAATACAAAGGGTTCTGAGAAGCAAGATCGCCACCCATCTAGATACCCATCAGTTACACAACCCAGGGTAATATGGGTTTAGAGCAGGTCACTTCTGCCTGTCCCAACTACTAGACCACTATGACAAGCTCTTGGATGCTCTAGAGGACAAACAAAATGCAGATGTAGTATACACAGACTGCGAAAGCCTTCGACAAGTGTGACCATGGTACAAAAGCACACAAAATGCTTGATAAAGGAATAACGGGAAAAGTTGGTAGATGGATTTATAGCTTCCTAACAAATAGAACAAAAAGAGTACAGTGGTCCCTCGACCATCGGTCTTAATCCGTTCCAGGAGCTAGACCTCAACACAAAAAATTTGAAACTCGAAACCTTATTTCTCATAAGAAATAATATAAATACAATTAATCCATTCCAGACATCCAAAAATATTCACAAAAAATTAATTTTGTAAAGATTAACTATACTTTTACATTCACAAAACAATTATAAATAGTATATATAAAGTAGTATAATATTAAATTTATAATTAAACATTTAAAATAACATTTACTTTATTGAAGAGAGTTGCTGGCATCTGAAAGATAGGGAGGAGGACAGGGGGAGGGGTTAGTGTTTGGAAGGGGAATCCCCACTCCCTGCCTTCCTGCTACATTCCCTGCATGCCTGCTACACTCCCTGCATGCCTGCTACACTCCCTGCATGAATGCTACACTCCCTGCATGCCTGCTACACTCCCTGCATGCCTGCTACACTCCCTGCATGCCTGCTACACTCCCTGCATGAATGCTACACTCCCTGTATGCCTGCTACACTCCCTGCATGCCTGCTACACTCCCCGCATGCCTGCTACACTCCCTGCATTCCTGCTACACTCCCGGCATGCCTGCTACACTCTCTGCATGAATGCTACACTCCCTGCATGAATGCTACACTCCCTGCATGAATGCTACACTCCCTTTGATACCTTTGATATACCTTTGAAGAGTTTCGAGAGTATCTACTCTCTGAGCCCGGCCATGGGCCAGGCTCGTCTGTTGCTTGCCTGGTCAACCAGGCTGTTGCTGCTGGAGGCCCGCTGCCCCACATATCCATCACAGCCTGGTTGATCTGGCACCCGATGAAGATACTTGTCCAGTTTCCTCTTGAAGGCTTCTACACTGGTTCCAGCGATGTTTCGGATATCTTCTGGTAAGATGTTGAATAGTCTGGGACCCCGGATGTTAATACAGTGCTCCCGTATTGTCCCCACCGCACCCCTGCTCCTCACTGGGTTTATTTTACACTTTCTCCCATATCTCTACTCCAGTATGTTGTTATGGCAGTGTGCAGATTTGGGACCAGGCCCTCAAGTACTTTCCAAGTATATATTATCATGTATCTCTCTCTCCTCTGCTCCAATGAGTACATGTTCAAGACTTGAAGGCGTTCCCAATAATTTAGATGTTTCAATGGCTCAATGTGAGCCGTAAACGATCTCTGAATTTGTTCCAGCTCTGATATTTCTCCTGCCCTGAACGGGGCCGTCAGCACAGAGCAGTATTCTAAGTGAGGGAGCACTAGCGATTTGAAGAGTGTCACCATCGGCATTATATCCCTTGTTTTGAAAGTTCTCAATACCCACCCCGTCATCTTCCTGGCTGTTGTGATCTTTGTCTTGTTATGGTCTTTAAAAGACAGATCAGCAGACATAATTATTCCCAAGTCCTTAACGTGTTCCTTTCGTTCTATGTGGTGACCCTCTTGCGTTTTGTATATAGTGTTCATTTTGAGTTCTTCATTTTTTCCATACCTAAGCAGCTGAAACGTATCACCATTGAACGTCATGTTGTTCTCCACTGCCCACTGGAAGACCCTGCTTATGTCCTCCTGTAATTTTTCAGTGTCTTCTACCGTAGTGACTTTCATGCTTATTTTAGTGTCATCTGCAAATGATGATACAAAAGTGTGCTGGGTGTTTTTATCTATGCCTGCTATGAGGATGAGAAACAGCAGAGGTGCCAGGACAGTGCCTTGGGGCACTGAGCTTTTGACCTCGCTGATGCTGGATCTTGCCCTGTTCACTACTACTTTTTGTGTTCTGTGTGTTAGGAACTCAAATATCCATCTGCCTACCTTCCCAGTAATGACTATGGCCCTCATTTTGTGCGCTATCACTCCATGATCGCATTTGTCAAACGCCTTTGCAAAATCTGTGTAAATCACATCTGCGTTTTGGTCGTCCTCCAATGCCTCCGTAATTCTGTCATAATGGTTCAGCAGCTGTGACAGGCATGATCGTCCCGCTCTGAAGCCATGCTGGTTCGGGTTATGTTGGTTGTGCTGGTCCATGAAGTTTGTAATCTGCTGTCTCATCACTCTTTCAAAGATTTTTATAATGTGAGAAGTGAGGGCTACTGGTCTGTAATTTTTAGCTAGTGCTCTACTACCTCCGTTATGTAAAGGATCTATGTCTGCACTCTTTAAGGCCTCCGGAATTTCACCTAGATCTAAGCTCTTTCTCCACAGAATACTAAGGGCTCTTGCTAATGGTACTTTGCACTGCTTTATAAATAAAGCATTCCATGAATCTGGTCCAGGTGCTGAGTGAGTGGGCATGTTTGTCCATTTCTTTTTCGAAATCTATGGGATTTGTACTAATGTCGGTTATGTGGTCTGCGCGGCCTTCTGCTGGAGTGAAAAATATTTCTGCATTTTCTACCTTGCTGTCATTTAGTGGGTTGCTGAACACTGACTCATACTGTTCCTTTAGGATTTCACTCATTTCCTGTTCATCGTCAGTATACGAATCTCCTCTCAATAATGGCCCAATTCTACAGGTAGTTCTTAGCTTGGATTTTGCATAGGAATAGAAATATTTTGGGTTTCTTGCAATATCCTGTATGGCTCTTTGTTCCCTTTGTACTTCTTCTGTCAGGTATGACATCTTAAGTTTTTGCTCCCTTTGGTCCCTACTCCCCAACAGTGTTGAAATTGCTGACGCTTAAGACACCCCCACTAAATACTGCAGATCTGCTGTGGAGTGCCTGGTCTATGGTGCCGCAGATCATGCTGATACATCTTGCAGTCTTCCCCCCACTTGTCTCAATTGCAATGAACCTCTTCCTTCTTTTTCCCGCCATTGTCAGGTTTATCATAATGAATGAGAAATCCATTGTCTTAATAAGAGTGAAGGCTTTACTTATTATATGGCGGTCTTTCGGCTCTGCCTTCAGGGGAATCTTCTTTGTATCCCTTATTCATGAGTAGCTAGGAGACCTCCAACCTTGGTGGTCCCCCAGCCTACCAGCTCCTCCAGTGTCGTGTCTTCTTTTGCGGTTTTACCCTTTGAAACCTCCACCTCCTTACCTACTCCTACCTCTACTTCTCGCCCACTAGTTTCTCAGTCTGCAAGGCCTCGCACGCCTGCATCTTCTTCACGCCTATCACTTGTGATGCTGAACCTGTCTCATAAGCCCAAGTCTCTTCTCATTTCTCCAGTACTTACAATTCCCCAACAGTTTTCCTTTTCGGCCTCAGTGCCTCGTTCCCACCCCCTTTCTAACTCTCACATGGAGGTGGAGGTTCACCCCCCTCATGTGGTCCCCTCTTCTCCTGTTCCTGCTTAGACTTCTTCCCCCAGTTACCTTCCAACCTCCATCTCCTGTTCCACCACAGGACTCGTCTGTCGTGGCCGGCACATCTCTCCAAGTTCATACTTCCCTTCCCTCTCAGACCTCTTTGGTTCCCTCCATAATCTCCCCGATCTCTACTTGCTCTACCTCACCTGTCTCTGAAGTCATGGTATCGGTGTCTTCCTTATCCGCTGAGACACTTGACGCTATCTCCGACTATATTGTAGAGTCGAAACCCTCGATGGACACCGGCGCGCCTCCTTCTACCCCTTCTTATTTTCCTTAACAGCATTCTGATTCCTCTTTGCTTACATGCTTTCCTTTGCCTCCACACATTGACTTCACTGACCCTAATAACCCATAGATTTTATCGCTTCTTATTGTTGACATACCTGTCTTTGTGAATAATGACTTATATTTACAATGGAATATTTGTGGCCTCAGGGGTAATCGGGGAGAGCTCCAGGTGTTGCTCTCCCAGTTTTCCCCAGTATGTGTCGGATTAAAAGAACCCAAAATTCGTTCAGCCATTATTCGTCCCATTTCGGGCTATGTGCTGTTGCATTCTTCTGATCCCTTTCCTGATGAATCATTTAATGAGAGGGCACTTCTTGTGTGAGTTGGTATACGTACTGTATCAACAGGTCTTTGTTCGTTCTCTGCTGCATTATACTGCAGCTCATATTTATTTGCTCACTATATCTCTCCCCTTCCCATGCATTCTGTGTCTCGGATATTACATTATTGAACTCTACCGCCGCCTATCTTGTTGTTAAGTGATTTTTAACGCTCACCATCATCTCTTGGGAGGGTCCCACTGTGACTCTCGTGGTGATCAGTTGGAGACTCTTCTCGCTTCTCACCCTCTTCATGTTTTAAATACGGGTGATCCCACTCATTTTGACTCTTATTTTTCTTACTTCTACTACGTATTCTTGAACGCCTCATAGCCCCCGTTGGCAACTTGGACGAATGAATTGGGACTTATACTTTCATCTTACCACCTTATGTGGGGACCGTCCTTCGTCCTCTATTGATGAGTGGGTGCACCAGTTTTTGACCTTAGTTTTGACTGCAGCATCACGTTCTATTCCTCTAACCTCAGGCAGGCATTCTCAGACATGTGTGCCTTGGTGGACTCCTGCGCGTGCCCATGCAGTGCGTTTGAAACATGCTGCGTGGGGCCGTTATCGACATAATTGGACCTCAGATCATCTCGCCGTGTCATACGTGATGCTAAACGCACTTATTGGCAAGACTACGTGTCTACCATTACCTCAACTTCCCCTATGTGTGCGGTTTGGAAGAAGGTACGGAAGTTGTGTGGCAAGTACACTCCGGACCCAGCTCCTGTTTTGCAGGTTGCTGGTGTTAGTGTTGCGGAACCTCTTGAAGTTGCCATGGAAATCGGGAACTATCTTGTCCCTCATTTCTTGTGTCTAAGTCTACCAAGGAGCAATTGCCCTTGGATTTCTCCTCTAATGGAATGGAGCTGTATAACGTACCTTTCACTCTCCTAAAGCTAAAGTCCACGCTTTCTGCTTCCCAGTCATTGGCAACTGGGCCTCATGATATTCATATCAGTATGCTACAACTTCTGCATTCTACAGCCCTTACAGTCCTTTTGCGTCTTTTCAATCTTATTTGGACACGAGGGGTTCTCTCTCAACGATGGAAATCTGCCATTGTACTGCCGTTTCACAAACCAGGCACCTCGGGGCTTGATACCTCTCACTATCGTCCCATTGCTCTGACCAGTGTAGTCTGCAAGGTGATGGAACGATTGGTGAATAGACGTTTGATATGGAATTGGAGACTCACAATAGTCTTTCTCCTCACCAATATGGCTTTCACAAGGGCCGCTCTACTTTGGACCCCTTGCTCCACTTAGAAATGCCTTTGCTAACAAACACTCCATCCTAAGCAGTCTTTTTTGATCTTGAGAAGGCATATGACACCACTTGGAGTTATAACATTTTAGCCCAAGCCCACTCCTTAGGCCTCTGTGGTAATCTGCCAACTTTCCTTACTGCTTTCTTATCTGATAGACATTTTAATGTCTGTGTTGGTGCCTCGCTTTCCTCAGACTTTGTGCAGGCCGAGGGTGTTCCACAAGGTTGTGTCTTTAGCACTACCCTTTTTCTCTTGGCTATAAATGACCTACCTTCCATTCTTCCATCGCATATTTGGTCGTCACTTTATGTGGATGACTTCGCTATAGCTTACACAGGCGCTGACTGTCGCCTGGTAGTGGCCTCCCTTCAGGATGTGATTGACCGGGTTTCCCATTGGGCCACTTAACATGGATTTAAATTTTCTAGTATAAAAACCCATTTCATTACCTTCACTAGACGTCCCCTTGTCCCAGATATTCCATTGTATTTATGCTGCTCACATATTCCAGAATGTGATACAGTCAAGTTTATTGGCCTTCTCTTCGATCGCCGGTTGACATGGAAGCCTCACATTTCCTCTTTGAAAGCAGCTTGCCATGGTCGGCTGAATCTCCTTAAAATTCTTGCGCATCATTCATGGAGAGCAGATCGCCAGACTCTCCTCCATTTGCATTCCACTCTAGTCTTGTCCAAGCTGGATTATGGAGACCAAGTCTATTCTGCAGCTTCTCCTACCACTCTTTCTAAGTTAGATCCCCTTCATCATCAGGGTCTATGTTTATGCCTTGGTGCCTTTCGTTCATCCCCTGTTGAAAGCCTCTATGCTGAGGCGAATGTTCCTTCCTTAGCTGATCATCGTGATGCTTATTACCTTCGTTACTTTGTCCGCACTCGTGAACTTCATGTTCCATCTACGTATAGGTTGGTCTCAGATGTTAGTAAAAGCCCATTATTTGAACTTCGTCTTCTCTCCAGTTGCCTCCCTTGTATGTTTATTTAGCGTCAGCCTTTTCCCTTCCCCCTTGGGAGGTTCCGACAGTTCGTGTCTGTTCTCCCCTACTGCTGTGCGCCAAAGCTCTCCTACCTACGACTGCTTCTCACTGTCTTTTTCTTGATCACTTCCGGTCGCATGCTCATAACATTGCTGTTTATACAGATGGTTCTAAATCTTCTGACGGTGTTGGGTTCGCAGCGGTGTTCCCTGACGATGTTGTCCGAGGTCATTTGTTAGACTCGGCTAGTATTTTTACTGCCGAGTTGTATGCCATTCTCATAGCGCTTCTCCGTATTACATATACGTACAGTGGATCCTCGGAAATTGAACACTCCCAACTCGCCCTTTTAAGTAAGTTTATTATTGTAAGTGCTTTTATTGGTGTATTTTTGGGGGTCTGAAACGGACTAATCTAATTTACATCATTCCTTATGGGAATAAATTTGTTTGGTAACAGCACTTGAACAGCATTCTGGAATGAAGAATGTTCGATTTCCGGGGGTCCACTGTATGTCTCCTTCAATGTTTGTGATAATTTCAGATTCCCTCAGTGCTTTACAAGCCATTAAACAATTTGATTCCCCCTCATTCATCAGTCCTTCGTATTCAACTGTGGTTGCTCTATGTGGCTAGCGAAAACAAAGACGTTGTTTTCTGTTGGGACCCTGGACACGATGTACAGGGCAATGAACAGGCAGATGATGCTGCGGGGTCAGCGGTTCTTGATCTTCTTGTTTCCTATAGAGGTATTCCGTTCAGAGATTATTTTCCAGTCATCTCTGCCCATCTTTGCGGCCGTTGGCAACAATGGTGGTCAGGTATTCACCATAACAAATTGCACTCTGTTAAACTGCTTTTAGGTTTGTGGCCATACTCGCCTTACCCATGGGTATCTCATGGAACAACACCCTATTCCTCTCTGTGAGGTTTGTTGGATCCCTATTTCAGTTCTTCACTTTCTTGTAGATTGCCCGGTTTACCAACGAGCTCGCAGGATTTACCTCCAACGAGGCTGCTGCCCTACCACTCTTACTTTATCTTCCCTTCTATGGACAGCCCTGCCATTGACTCACAATCACTTTTTTACTTTTTGTCAGCAACTGCTTTACTATACAAACTTTGACACATAGCCCTTAGCATCCCTTCCACCCCATTTCTCCCTTCACCTCTGATCCCCTCTCCACCTAGCTGTTTATAGCCCCAGCACTATTTTCTGCCCCGCAGCGCTGTATGACCCTTGTTGGTTTAGTGCTTTCTTTGATTATAATAATTTAAATGGGCTGCAGAAAACTATATGAAGTTCAGTGAAGAGAAATTTCAATTACTCCGATATGGAAAACTTGATTAAATTAAAACTATGTCGGAGAATAAAACAAATTATACCCACACAATAGAATGAGAAACTAATGTGAAGGACCTGGGAGTGATAATGTCAGACAATCTCAGTTTCAAATATCACAACAACACATTCACACACTTGCTTAATATCTAAGCCCCTTGCACACAAAACCTCCTTTACCCCGTCCCTCCAACCTTTCCTATGATGACTCTACCACATTGCTAGAAAAACAATGTAGTGTGGCATCCCACGTTATGGTGATTTCCACTTTATGGCGGTAGCCTGGAACCTAACCTCCTGTATAAGTTGGGCCTTACTGTATACATGTACAGTGGAAACCCGGTTTACGTACTGCTCAAAACTCGACCCATTATGTAAGTGTATTTTTGTAAGTGCTTTTGTAAGTGTATACAGTGGACCCTCGAGTTTCGTAAAAACTTCACTCCTGAAGTCTGCTCAAGTGCCATTACCGAACGAATTTACTCCCTTAAGGAAAAATGTCACGTAGGTTAGTCTATTTCAGACCCCCAAAAATACTTTTCCACAAGCACTTACAATATTATACTTACATAAATGTACGATTTCTGGGGTTTACGAAACTCGGGGGTCCACTGTATTTGGGGGTCTAAAAGAACTAATATAATTTACATTATTCCTTATGGGAATAAATTTGTTTGGTAACGGCACTCAAACAGCATTCTGGAACGAATTATGGCCGTTAACCGGGAGTACACTGTACAGTGGACCCCCGGTTAACGAAATTAATCCGTTCCAGGAGCTATTTCTTAACCCGAACCTTTCGTAATCCAAACCCTTATTTCCCATAAGAAATAATGTAAATACAATTAATCCGTTCCACAAAAAAATATTCACCAAAAATAAAATATAAATAACATTTACTTACCTTTATTGAAGAGACTTGCAGGCATCTGGAAGATAGGGATGATGACAGGGGCAGGGTGTTAGTTGTTGGAAGGGGACTCCCCCTCCAAAAGGACTTCAGGTGTCAAAGCCCTCTCTGGGGTTACTTCCCTTCTTGGTCTTTTAATGCCACTAGGACCAGCTTGAGAGTCACTAGACCCCTGCCTGGTGAAGTAACTGTCCACAGTCCTCTGTTTCTGGCGACTCTTCAACACTTTTCTGAAGTGCAACATGGCTCTGTCACTGAACTGTTTGCACAGAAGGCTCATTTCAGCTAGCTCAGGGTGGTGTCTTTCAACAAATGTCTGCACCTTATTCCACATTGAACAAATTTCCTTAATCTCTGAAGAAGGCACCTTCTTCACTCTCTTCCTCCTCCTCCTGTGAAGCAATTACCTCAGCTGTGGTCTGTTGCCTGTTCCAGATGAAGGTCTTGCAGCTCTTCAGTTGTTAGCTCTATCCTGTTCTCCTCCACCAACTCTTCCACATCCTCACCACTCACCTCCAACCCCAGGCTGTTCCCCAATGAAACAATATCTTCCACAACATGTTCCACAACAGGCACAGGGTCATCAGGGTCAGGGTCAGCCTCAAATCCTTCAAAATCCCTCTTTTCAACACAATCCAGCCACAGTGGTCTCCAAGCAGAGTTCAAAGTCCTGGAAGTCACTTCCTCCCAAGCCTTACCTATAAGGCGTATGCAATGCATGATATTGAAGTGATCTTTCCAGAACTCTCTTAGGGTCAATTCAGAGTCATTGGTCACATTAAAGGACTTCTGAAACACTGCTTTGGTGTACAGTTTCTTGAAGTTTGCAATGACCTGCTGATCCATGGGCTGGATGAGAGGAGTGGTGTTAGGAGGCAAGAACTTCACTCTGATGAAACTGAACTCATCAGGCAACAACTCTTCCAAGTTGTGAGGATGAGCATTGTCCAGTACCAGGAGGCACTTGAGTCCCAATTTCTTTTCCAGGAGGTATTTCTTCACACTAGGGCCAAACACTCCAGTCACCCATTCCTTGAAAATCTCCGTAGTGACCCATGCCTTGGTGTTAGCCTTCCAATGCACACACAAATTATTCTTGTCAGCACTATGTTTCTTGAAGGGTCTGGGATTTTCTGAGTGATACACCAGTAAAGGCTTTAAAATCACCACTGGCATTGGCACATATCATAAGAGTTAGCCTGTCTTTCATAGGCTTGTGTCCTGGCTGTGCCTTTTCCTCCTGAGTAATGAATGTCCTCTTGGGCATTTTCTTCCAAAACAGGCCTGTTTCATCACAATTAAACACTTGTTGGGGTTCAAATTTTTCAGTGTCTATGAACCCCTGGAATTCCTGCACAAATTTTTCAGCTGCACGTTTGTCTGAGCTGGCTGCCTCACCATGCCTCACAACACTGTGTATGCCACTATGTTTCTTAAACCTGTCAAACCAGCCTTTGCTGGCTTTAAAAATCACTCGCCTCACCACTGGTTGCAGGCATTGTCTTGACAAGATCTGCGTGCAACTTCCTTGCCTTTTCACAAATTATCGCCATGGAAATACTATCACCCACTATCTATTTTTCATTTATCCACACCATCAACAACTTCTCAACCTCATCCACTGTTTTCGATCTTTGTTTCGTTAACATATTAACCCCTTTTGCAACATTAGCTTCCTTGATTTCATTTCTTTTTGCCAGGATAGTGCTGATAGTAGATGCACTTTTCTTGTACATCCTGGCAAGATTACTCAGACTTACGCCACTCTCATATTTTTCAACAATCTCCTTCTTCAGTTCGATGGTGTTCCTCACTCTCTTTAACACAGGGGTGCCACTAGGAAGCTTCTTTGGACCCATGGTGACTTATTTCACAGTGACAATCAATAAACCACCAAAAAAGACACCAAATGTATTGTGAATCTTTGAAAGAGCACGCTAGGTAATGTTCTCTCAATGGTAAACAACGCTTCACTGGCATCCTGCGCAAGCGCAGGCCAGGCGCGGAGCAGGCGGACAGGTCTAATACGTTTCGCTAACCGAGCTTTTTTTGCTATCTGATTGCGAAAATAGCTTTCGTTTTCCGATTTTTTCTTTATCTAAACCTTTCGTAATCCTGGGGTCCACTGTATATACATAACATCTAAGTGCCCTTAAAACCTTTGTAAAAATTTGAAACATGTTTGTAAATTCATTTTTATATTGTCCTAATAAAAACCTACTTAAAACACTTAAATATCTGACCAAGAGTTTAGTTGGTAACATATAAAGATTATGAGTAAGTCTCCTTAACCCTTTCAGGGTCGAGACCTCGATTCTTAACTCTCTCTCAGGGTCGAAACATTTTCGGAAAAAAAATAAATTATTTTTTCTTATGAAATGATAGAGCATCTTTTTCCGATGATAACGCCACTAAAAGTATGAAATTTGGTGAAAAACTAACGGAATTATGCTCTCGCAAAGTTAGCGGTATCGAAGATATTTACGCATTGGCGATTTCGCCCACTTTGAGCCCTATTTTCGGCCAATTCCATAGTCTCAGTCTACAAAAATCATAGCTATTATTGTAGAATTCTATTTGTTCTATCGATTGAGTACAAGAAACCATCAATTTACCGATTTGAATTAACCAATAAAGCGGTCAGAAATTGACAATATTGCCAATTTCACACAAATTTCAAAAGATGCCAATTTCAAAATAGGGTCCAGAATAAACAAGACAGACATTCCTGGCACTAAAATAACATTTTATCTGTTCATTAGGCATGTCTCCCGGCTCCTATTGCATTACTTTTGCTTTCCATTTTGATTTTTTATTCTCACAAAAAATTGAAGATTTTCTGTTATGTATACTACTGCATCATTGTAAAAACGGTATAAATAATATAATCGCACTTGTGGAAGAATATTAGACTACCCAGTTGATGTGTATTGGACGCATGGCGTGATTTGTTTACTCTTGAACATAGGCAAAAATCGAACATTTTACCTACTTTGCACTCAGTTTCAAGGTACTTGTCATCATGAAACCAGTCAAAATTATCTCTATTTCTGTAACATATCATCTATTCTATCAAATGAGACTAAGAAAACGAGAATACAAGCATAAATACCATACGAAAATAGACCGTAAAGTCGCTGTTTTAAACCAAAAACACGGTCAGAGTTTTTTTTTCCTCATTATGCATTGTGTGGTGCAGGATTTTTTTTATACTGCGCACACTGACCGCACAGACCCATTCTCTCACATCTAGGCCTACCAGCCTGTTTCTGCTTGATTTGAGGGCGCTAGAATTTAGGCGTACTAGTACGTCAAACGCCCTGGTGCGTAAGCCGTACTAGTACGTCAAAAACCCTGAAAGGGTTAAACCTGCTGCTCATGTTCTAGCAGTAAATAGAAAAGTGTTTTGAAACACTGCACTTGCATTTTTGCTTAACCCTTTGGGGGTCGACAGGCCTTCTCAGAAAAGTGTTCCTGGGGTCGAAAATTTTTTGGAAAAAAAAAATTAATTTTTTCTTATGAAATGATAGAGAATTTTTTTCCGATCATAACGCCACCAAAATTATGAAATTTGATCGAAAACTAACGAAATTATGCTTTCGCGAAGTTATCGGAATCTATGATACTGACGCATCGGCGATTTCACCCACTTCGAGCCCTATTTTCGACAAATTCCAATGTTTCAGTCTCCTAAAATTATAGCTATTTCGCTAGAACTCCATTTCTTCTATCGAATGAGTAGAAGACACTGCCTATTTACCAATTTCATCTACCCAAAATAGTGGTCAGATAATGGCAATTTTCCAATTTCACACAAATTTCAAACGATGCCAATTTCAAAATAGGGTCCAGAGTAAACAAGGCAGACATTCCTGGCACTAAAATAACATGTTCTCGGTTCATTAGCCACGTCTCCAGGCCCCTGTTCCATTACTTTTGCTTTCCATTTTGAATTTTTATTATCACAAAAATAGAAGATTTACTGTTATGTATACAATTGCATCATTGTAAAAATGGTATAAATAATATCAGAGCACTTGTGCATGAATATAAGACTCGCCAGTTGATGTGTATTGGACGCATGTTGTGATTTGTTTACTCTTGAACATTGTCAAAAATCGAACATTTTCGCTACTTTGAGCTCAATTTCAAGGTACAGTCATCCCTCAGTTTTCGATTTTAATCCATTCCAGATGGATCGGCTAAAACCAAAATCGGCGAAAACCAAAACTATTTTCCCCATAAGAAATAATGGAAATTCAATTAATCCGTTCCAGAAACCCAGAAGTTTGGAGAAAAAAAATTTTTGGGGGCCTTAAAGATAGATTTACATGCACAAATGAATGAACTGAATGTGGCACTTACCTTTATTGAAGACTGATGTTGCTAGATGGGAGAGAGGGAAGAGGGGAGAGGGACGAGACCCTAATTTTTGGAAGGGGAATCTCCCTCCATAAGGACTCCAGGTATCAAGTCCTTATCCGGGGTCACTTCCCTGCATGCCTGCTACACTCCCTCCCTGCCTGCTACACTCCCTCCCTGCCTGCTACACTCCCTCCGTGCCTGCTACACTCCCTCCCTGCCTGCTACACTCCCTGCATACATGCTACAATCCCTACATACATGCTACACTCCCTGCATACCTGCTACACTCCTGCATACCTGTTACACTCCCTGCATACATGCTACACTCCTTGCATACCTGTTATACTCCTGCATACATGCTACACTCCCTGCATACCTGTTACACTCCTGCATACATGCTACACTCCTGCATACATGCTACACTCCCTGCATACATGCTACACTCCCTGCATACATGCTACACTCCTGCATACCTGCTACACTCCCTGCATACCTGCTACACTCCCTGCATACATGCTACACTCCCTGCATACATGCTACACTCCCTGCATACCTGTTACACTCCCTGCATACATGCTACACTCCCTGCATACCTGCTACACTCCCTGCATACCTGTTACACTCCCTGCATACATGCTACAATCCCTGCATACCTGTTACACTCCCTGCATACATGCGACACTCCCTGCATACATGCGACACTCCCTGCATACATGCAACACTCCCTGCATACATGCAACACTCCCTGCATACATGCTACACTCCCTGCATACCTGCTACACTCCCTGCATGCCTGCTACACTCCCTCCCTGCCTGCTACACTCCCTCCCTGCCTGCTACACTCCCTCCGTGCCTGCTACACTCTTAAACTCCATCGTGTTTCTCACTTTCACTATCATATTTTTCTATTATTTCTTTCTTCATTTCTACAGTGTTCCTCACTTTCTTTACCAAAGAAGTGGCACTAGGAGCTTTCTTTGGGCCCATGGTAGCTTATTTAGTAGTCATACACAATAATCAAGGCCCAAAAACAATGAATTGTTAATAAATGTTTTGTATAAACTCCTGGGATGATGTTCACTCAAGCGTAAACAATGCTAGACTGCGTGACAATGTGCGTGGGAGGTGCGTGGGTGGCGGGCCTACGGCCTTTGTATGTGCGCGGCACTGGTGGACAGGTCCCATACGGTCGGCGAAAACTAAAACAATCGGCGAAAACTAAGACAAATTTTCCCTGAAAAAAGTCAGCGAAAACCAAAATCGGCGAAAACTGGGACAAGCGAAAACCAAGGGATGACTGTACTTGTCATTGTCATACCAATCAAAATCATCTCTATTTCTGTAATATATCTTCCATTCTATCAAATGAGACCAAGAAAAGGAGAATACATCAATAAATACCATACGAAAATCGACTGCAAAGTCGCTGTATTAATAGAAAAAACGGTCAGAGTTTTTTTTCTCTCATTATGCAGTGTGTACTGCAGGATTTTTTTTTATACTGCACACACTGACCACACAGACCCATTCTTTCATATGTATGCCTACCAGACGTTTTCTGCTTAAATTGAGGCCGCTAGAATTTGGGCGTACTAGTACGGCACCAACCCCTGCTCGTAAAACGTACTAGTATGGCACCGACCCCGAAAGGGTTAAACTGATCTCTGTGATTTGATAAAGCCAATGTGAAACTTTGTTATTAAAGCTTCCATGTAACTACCTTCATGTCTGTGTCTCTTTACCTGGAGTTTACCTGGAGAGAATTCCAGGGGTCAACGTCCCTGCGGCCTAGTCTGTGACCAGGCCTCATGTTGGACCAGAGCCTGATCAACCAGGCTGTTACTGCTGGCCGCACGCAGTCCAACGTATGAACCACAGCCCGGCTGGTCAGGTACCGACTTTAGGTGCCTGTCCAGTGCCTGCTTGAAGACAGCCAGGGGTTTGTTGGTAATCCTCCTGTCAGTACTTTACACCGAAGCGTGCATCTCTCAGTGTATTCAGTACAATATATGCTGGTAGTTTGGTCCCTACTTTGGGATTAAAGTACATTGGACCCTCGGTTTTCGTACAGCTCCCAACTCGAACAACAATTATGTAAGTGTATTTTTGTAAGACCTTTTGTAAGTGTATTTTTGGGGGTCTGAAACGACTAATCTAATTTACATTCATCCTTATGGGAACAAATTTGTTAGGTAACGGCACTCGAACAGCATTCTGGAAAGAACTATCGGCGAAAACCGAGGGTCCACTGTATTCTGATATTAGACAGTTTCCCAGCTTTGGACAGTATCTCTTCTCTGTACATCGGGAAGCAGAACTCGATATGGTGTAAGCTGTCCATGGCCTGTACAAACCCAACAAGAAGAAAGAGTATAGTGGTACCAACCCCCTTATAATGGGTGTGAAGCATGAGTTTGTGAATATTGCAACAAGGAGGAGACTGGAGGCAATGGATACGTCATGTCTGAGGGTAATGTGTGGTGTGAATATTAGGCAGAGAATTCATAGCTTGGAGATTAGAAGGAGGTACGGAGTTACTAAAAGTATTATCCAGAGGGCTCAAAAGGGGTTGTTGAAATGGTTCAGACATTTAGGAAGATGGAACAAAATAGGATGACTTGGAGGCAGGATACCCTGCCTTCCAAGTCAGGGAAGGAGTCATCGTACTAAAGGGTGGAGGGACGGGGTAAAGGAGGTTTTGTGTGCAAGGGGCTTAGACATTAAGCAAGTGTGTGAATGTGTTAGGAATGGAGGCAAGTGGGTTTTACAACTTGACGTGCTGTTGAAGTGTGAGCAAGGCAACATTTATGAAGGGATTTAGGGAAACCAGTTAGGCAAGTTTGAATCCTGGAGGTGGAAAGTATAGTGCCTGCACTGAAGGAGGGGTGGGGACATTTGAACTGTAGCATTGGCAAGCCTCTGGCAAGACTTGTGATGGAATGGGTGATGGTGAAAGAGTTTCTTCTTCTTCAGGGTCACTCTACCACACTGGGAGACAGCTAGTGTGTTAAATAATAATAATAATAATTTATGAATCCCTTCATAAATGTTACATTGCTCACACTCCGTGCTGTTGGAGTGTGAGCAAAGTAACATTTATGAAGGGATTCAGGGAAACCGGCAGGCCGGATTTGAGTCCTGGAGATGGGAAGTACAGTGTCTGCACTCTGAAGGAGGGGTGTTAGTGTTGCAGTTTTATAACTGTAGTGTAAAGCACCCCTCTGGCAAGACAGTGATGGAGTGAATGATGATGAAAGTTTTTCTTTTTCGGGCCACCCTGCCTTGGTGGGAATCGGCCGATGTGTTAATAAAAATAAAATAAAAAATAATAATAATAATAATAATAATATACCAATAAAAGCAGCAGCCTTATGTTCTTATGTTCTTTGACCTAGCCTGTAAATGGCTTGAAACTTAATATTATTCATCTTCAGCCATTTTTATACTGTAATATTCTGTGTAGAGGATCCTTGTCCAACTCACCTACCTGACTCTTAGTACTGTACTCAGTAATATATTTCTGTCCTCATAGACACTCACACTCTCCTTCACAACTCCAGAATTTTGTACAGTTTCCTTGAATTTTCTTAACACAAAATTTAACAGTTCTGTTCTTCTAGTATTCAATATTCTCTCAGAATTATTCACTTACTGGCAAGAATAAAGAACAAATCGATCTTGTTTAGCATGTGTGTTCCAAGCATTGGTTCTGGGGATCACTGCCCCTGTTTTAGTTAGGTGTTTCCAGTTGCAGTAGTAAATAATTGATGGGGCAATATTTTTTCCAAGGCTTCAGAGGTTATCAGTGGGAGAGAGAGTCACAACAACACCAACAGAATCCCATGTGAGTCTTGCTGCTGGCTCAGATCTGCTACAGATGTACCAGACACAGTGGGCTACAATGCATCACATGGCAGAGCAAAATGCTAAAGTTGCTCAGGTGGGTTTCTGTTGCAATTTTTTTTATCAGCTGCTGCACTATTGATAAGTGGAACTTAAATAATTTTCTGGGTGCATTTGGTAAAGAGCTGAAATTGTTAAATAGTTTACTTCAAGTATCTGATACAGTATTATAATATGTATGTCAATCTATCTTCATACAATATATATAATTATCTTTTACTCTGCTGTTGAATTCCATGTTATAACTGGCCATTCTGTAGTAAAAAGCCCCACACAAGACTATAGTGCCCACTAAATAAATCAGTGAACTGATGACTGACACAAAATATATCAGTGAATTTAAATGTTTCATCTTTTTCTCTTGCACTAATTTTTTCTAATAGAATATTGATGGTGCAATAACTACATTAGCTGATGAGTGTGAAAATCAACATAGCCAAATGGCAGAGATTCACTCTCTCTTGGCTCATCTACCCAATATTATGGCTCAGCTCCACTCCATGTTGGCTACTATAGGTAAGTTGTTTACATTTATAATGTGGCTATTGTAAATTGTATTTGATACTGAGTCGTCAAAGGTTTTATATCAAACATTATAACAAATTTTCCTTAGATGTGTGAACCTCAAGTGTAAATTTTAGTATCAGAGTTAGTATTAAATGCAGTACAGTGGAACCTCGGTTTTCGTATGCCCCAGTTTTCATAGGATTCGGTTTTCGACGACTATTTCCGTAGAAATTTTGTCCCAGTTTTTGTAGACAGCCTGTACTGTCTGCATAGACAGCCTATGCTGTCTGCCAGCCAAGCAAAATGTAGGCTGGAAGCCTACATGCTTAGTTCCGATAGTTTCCCCCAGAGGGCAAACCTGGTGGGCATACCCACTTCAACCTGCCCACCCTTGCCTCTATCTCTCTCTCAGCAGCCATCACTCAGTCAACAGGCCTACTCCTCTCTCCCTCGCATGGGCATGGCCCTCCCGGGCCATGCAGGCACTCCTGCTGTTTTAGTATCATAACATATCGTAGAATCATTGAATCACTTAACCCTTAAACGGTCCAAACATATATATACGTTAGTACTGCTACTGCCCCAAACATATATTTACATTTTATTTTTCCTGCCTCCAAATTTGGCATGATTGGCCTGAGATGCCTGGTCAGCATAGAATGGATCTTAACACTCGGTGTGTGCCATATTAAAAAAATCTGGGACCACTTAGTACTTTGTGGGAGCACCAGTTAAATTGAGCGCCAGCTAGAGCAAACACTGCGGCAAACACCAAGGATTCACTGATGTCATGTCATATTAACACTCCTCTTTGAAGTGGAAAGGGATGTCGGCAAGCTGGCAGGCCAGCTGGCTGCCTGCCTGCCTGGCCACCTGGCTGGCAAACAGCTGGTTGGCCACCTGGCTAGCCAGCAACTGGCTGGTCAGCTGGGTACCTGATTGGCTGTCTATCTCTGTCTGTCTGTCCGTATCTATCTGTCTCTGTCTCTATCTCACAGGAACACATACGTAAATACAATTATACATAGTGTAAATTACCTAGGATAACTAAAAAAAATCAAGACAAAGTGATTAAAAGGGCTTGTGATCTGTAACCAGTTGGTTTATGAGCTACCCCTGAGACAAGCAGACAGAAAGACAGACACACAGACAACAGACAGGTTTGAGTAACAAATAAAAGGGGAAACAGTGTAAGCTCGTCAAATGTCATCACTGTAATTACTGGGTTAAAGAAGAGATAAGACTACCCCTCACCCCTCATCAAATGTCCCAGTTCATTAGTGGAATCCCGATGAGATAAGGCGTGAAAATATCTTACATAATGGCTTCAAGGGAACTTTATTATTATTATTGTTTTTTTATTATTATTATCATTATTATACTATCAAATTTTTATTATTATTATTATTATTATTATTATTAAAAACCACAGACTACTAAAACCCTTTCCCCTTAACAAACATTGAAACCGCCCTAGAATACACCAAAGTTTCTTTCGCTCCCTGACCAAGCTTCAATAAATAACTTCCAAAGGCTAGAGACGGTTGACTGGGCTATAGAATTCCCAAAGCCAAGGGTATGTGAGTGGACAGACAACTTTCTTAATAAATTACATAGACTATAAAAAAACATTGT
>WNWK01014880.1:0-49753 GCA_009830355.1 Cherax destructor
TTGCGATTTATATACGGGGTTTATGTGTGTGTATATGTATAAATAAACGGGGTAAGTTGAGAGAGGTGGCGAGGTGGGGCAGTGAGGGAGGAAGGTGGAAGAGGTGCCAGGGGTCGCCAGCGGTCAGGCTACACAATCGATACGTTAACTTACGTACGTTACGTCGCTACCTGGCCGTCTCCTACTGCTGTCTTCACTCATATATACACTCTAGGATGTAGCCTTCACTCGTGTTCACTCCAGGATATATCCTCAACACCTGTCTACTTTAAATACAGAAATATTCATAGAGTACGTTATTTCTTCACTCATATATATTCCAAGATAAATCCTTCACTCATATACATTACAAGATAAATCCTTCACTCATATACATTCCAAGATAAATCCTTCACTCATATTTACTTGACTTGCAATTGACTTGTACTCACTGGAGCGCAGGCGAGAGAGATACATCATAATCTATACCTGGAAGATCCTGAGAGAAAAGACTTGGCAGGCGATGCAACATATCCCCAGTGAAAAGTAGGGGCGCCATTACTACACTAAGATAAACACAATAAGTGTCAGGGGACCAAGACTGTTCAACAGCCTCCCACCAGCCATAAGGGGAATTACCAATAGACCCCTGGTTGTCTTCATGAAGGAGCTGGAGTCTATCTGGGTCAACGCCCCCGCGGCCCGGTCCGTGACCAAGCTTCGTGGTGGATCAAGGACTGATCAACCAGGCTGTTACTGCCATCTGATCATGTACTGACTTTAGGTGCCTGTCCAGTTCCCTCTTGAAGAAGTCGGGGATCTCGAAGACAGCCAGTGGTCTTGAAGACAGCCAGGGGTCTTGAAGACAGCCAGGGGTCTCGAAGACAGCCAGTGGTCTCGAAGACAGCCAGTGGTCTTGAAGACAGCCAGGGGTCTTGAAGACAGCCAGTGGTCTTGAAGACAGCCAGGGGTCTTGAAGACAGCCAGTGGTCTTGAAGACAGCCAGGGGTCTTGAAGACAGCCAGGGGTCTATTGGTAATCCCCCTTATGTATGCTGGGAAGCAGCTGAACAGTCATGGTCCCTTGACACTTATTGTGTTGTCTCTTATCGTACTCGTGGCGCCCCCTGCTTTTCATTGGGGGAATGTTGCATCGTCTGCCGAGTCTTTTGCTTTCTTAGGGAGTGATTTCCATGTGTAGATTTAGAACCAGTTCCTCTAGGATTCCAGTTGTAGATTATGATGTATCCTTCTCGCCTGTGTCCCAAGGAGTACTGGTCAAGTGACATAAAACGGTCCCAGTAATTAAAGTCCTTGAGAAGTGAAGGTCTCTGTACATTCTAGATCTGCATTTTCTCCTGCCTTGAAAGTGGTTGTTAGTGTAGTGCAATATTCCAGCCTAGAGAGAACAAGTGACATAAGGAGGATCATCACTGGCTTGGCATCTCTTGTTATGAAAGTTCTCATTATCCATCCTGTCATTTTCCTCGCAGATGTGATAGTGACACTGTACTGATGCTTGAAGGTGAGATACGCTGACATTACCACTCCCAGGTCCTTCACGTTAATTTTTCGCTTTATTGTGTGGTTGCAAGAACAAGAAGCAGTGGAGGTAGAGTGTGTGTTACCTGTAAGACGCAGTGGAGGTAGAGTGTGTGTTACCTGTAAGACGCAGTGGAGGTAGAGGTGTGTTACCTGTAAGACGCAGTGGAGGTAGAGTGTTTTACCTGTAGACGGTGGAGGTAGAGGTTTTACCGAAGACGCATGGAGGTAGAGTGTTTTACCTGTAAGACGCAGTGGAGGTAGAGTGTTTTACCTGTAAGACGCAGTGGAGGTAGAGTGTTTTACCTGTAAGACGCAGTGGAGGTAGAGTGTGTTACCTGTAAGACAGGGGTCTGTCTGGGTACGTGGTCAGTATTTATCTATATCTATTATTATCTGCACCCTCACCACTATCTTACGTGGTAGATGTAACCCAGTACCTTACAGTGGTAAGACGTAACCCCGTACCTTACAGTGGTAAAATGTAACCCCGTACCTTACAGTGGTAAGACGTAACCCATACCACAGTGGTAAAAATGTAACCCAGTACCTTAAATGGGAAAATGAACCCCCTACCTTACAGTGGTAAAAATTAACCCCTACCTTACAGTGGGGGGTAAACATACCTTTCAGTGGTAAAAATGTAACCCAGTACCTTACAGTGGTAAGATGTAACAGTACCTTACAGTGGTAAAATGTAAACCCAGTACCCAGGGGAAGATGTAACCCCAGTACCTTCAGTGGTAAAAGGAACCCCGTACCTTACAGTGGTAGATGTAACCCAGTACCTTACGTGGTAAGAGTAAAACCTTACAGTGGTAAAATGAACCCAGTACCACAGTGGTAAAAGTAACCCAGTACCTTACAGTGGTAGAGTCCCCAGTACCCAGTGTAAAATGAACCCCGTACCTTACAGTGGTAAAATGTAACCCAGTACCTTACAGTGGTAAGAGTAACCCAGTACTTAAGTGGTAAAATGTAACCCAGTATCTTCAGGGTAAAATGTAACCCCCCCACCTTACAGTGGTAAAAGTAACCCAGTACCCTTTCAGTGGAAAAGAACCCTACCTTCAGTGGTAAGAGAAACCCCGTACCTTCAGTGGTAAAAGAAACCCCCAGTCCTTACATTTGTAGAAAACCCCAGTACCTTCAGTGGTAGAGTAAATACCCTCAGTGGTAAAAACCCAGTACCTTACAGTGGAAAAGCCCAGTACCTTCAGGGGGAATGAACCCAGTACTTACATTAATGAAACCCCCTACCTTCAGTGGTAAGGTTTAAAAAGTCCCCCACAGGGTGGCCTTCCCCTCCTTACAGGGGTAAAAAAACCCGTACCTTCAGTGGTAAATGAAACCCCATCCTTACTGGAAGAGTAACCCGTCCCTTACGTGGAAAGTTTCCCCCGTACCTTACGGGGTAAGTAACCCATTTCAGTGGTAAATTTAACCCGTCCCTTACAGTGGAAAAGACGTAACCCGTACCTTACAGTGGAAAGATAACCCTACCTTCAGTGGTAAATAACCCAGTACCTTACAGTGGTAAGAGTAACCCAGTACCTTACAGTGGAAGTAACCCAGTACCTTACAGTGGTAAGATGTAACGTACCTTACAGTGGTAAGATGTAACCCAGTACCTTACAGTGGTAAGATGTAACCCAGTACCTTACAGTGGAAAGATGTAACCCAGTACCTTATAGTGGTAAGATGTCCCCCAGTACCTTACAGTGGTAAGATGAACCCAGTACCTTACAGTGGTAAGATGAAACCCCAAAGCCTTACAGTGGTAAGAACCCAGTACCTTACAGTGGTAAGATGAACCCAGTCCCCACAGGGGTGGGCGTAACCCAGTACCTTACAGTGGTAAGATGTTCCCAGTACCTTACAGTGGTAAGAAGTGACCCGTCCTTACAGTGGTAAGATGTAACCCAGTACCTTACAGTGGAAAGGTGTTAACCCCGCCACAGTGGTAAGAAGTAACCCAGTACCTTACAGTGGTAAAAATTAACCCATTACCTTACAGTGGTAAGATGTAACCCAGTACCTTACAGTGGTAAGATGTAACCCAGTACCAAGTGGTAAGACGTAAGTACCTTACGGTGGTAAGATGTAACCCAGTACCTTACAGTGGTAAGACGTAACCCCAGTACCTTACGAGTAGGTAAGATGTAACCCAGTACCTTACAGTGGTAGGTAACCCCAGTACCTTGCAGTGGAAAGATGTAACCAGTACCTTACAGTGGTAGACGCCCAGTATACGGGTGGTAAGACGTAACCCCAGATACCTGCACAGTACCAGTACTTACAAATACATTAACCTTGACTGGATCTCGACAAATAGCGACTGCTCAAGGTAACATTTTAATCTGTGTAAAAGACTGGGAGTGGGTGGCGCACTGGTGTATATTACTTAAGAATGGGGAGTGCGCACCACCTCAGTCTCCTGTCTTTTTGCACTTTTACCCAGTCTTGGGTCTTAAATAGACCAGAAACCAATAATTTGGTGATTGTAATTTGATGCGAGGCCAGGAACCGCGACTCGAACCTTTCAAAAGAAGTAGGTGGTACATTTTACACCTGGTGTCACTGTTCACCTTACAGTAAGTAGGTACCTGGGTGTTAGTCACCTTCTGCCATTGTTCACCTATCAGTAAGTAGGTACCTGGGTGTTTTGTCACCTTGCACCTCTGTCACTGTTCACCCCAGCAGTAAGTAGGTACCTGGGGGTTAGTCACCTTACACCTGCTGTCACTGTTCCCCCTAGCAGTAAGTAGGTACCTGGGTGTTAGTCACCTTGCACCTACTGTCACTGTTCACCTAGCAGTAAATAGGTACCTGGGTGTTAGTCACCTTGCACCTTCTGTCATTGTTCACCTAGCAGTAAGTAGGTACATGGGTGTTAGTCACCTTGCACCTGCTGTCACTGTTCACCTAGCAGTAAGTAGGTACCTAAGTGTTAGTCACCTTACACCTGCTGTCACTGTTCACCTAGCAGTAAGTAGGTACCTGGGTGTTAGTCACCTTGCACCTACTGTCACTGTTCACCTAGCAGTAAGTAGGTACCTGGGTGTTAGTCACCTTGCACCTACTGTCACTGTTCACCTAGCAGCAAGTAGGTACCTGGGTTAGTGGACTGGTGTGGGTGGCATCCTGGGCGACAAGATTGAAAGACAACAATGGAAATAAGACAGACAGTCCTTGATGACGTACTGACTTTCCTGGGTTATCCTGGGTGGCTTACCCTCCCTACCCTGGGTTATCCTGGGTGGCTTACCCTCCCTACCCTGGGTTATCCTGGGTGGCTTACCCTCCCTACCCTGGGTTATCCTGGGTGACTACACTCCCTACCCAGGTTATCCTGGGTGGCTAACACTCCTACCTGGGTTATCCTGGGTGCTATACTCCCTACCCTGGTTATCCTGGGTGGCTAACACTCCCTACCCTGGGTTATCCTGGGTGGCTAACACTTTCTACCCCGGATTATCCTGGGTGGCTAACACTCCTACCTGGGTTATCCTGGGTGGCTAACACTCCTACTTGGGTTATCCTTGGTGGCTAACACCCAGGATAATCCGGGGTAGGGATACCCCGGATTATCCTGGGTGGCTAACACTCTCTACCCCTGGGTTATCCTGGGTGGCTAACCTCCCTACCCTGGGTTATCCTGGGTGGCTAACCTCCCTACCCCAGGTTATCCTGGGTGGCTAACACTCCCTACCCTGGGTTATCCTTGGTGGCTAACACTCCCTACCCTGGGTTATCCTGGGTGGCTAACACTCCCTACCCTATGTTATCCTGGGTGGCTAACCTCCTACCCTGGGTTATCCTTGGTGGCTAACACACCCTACCCTGGGTTATCCTGGGTGGCTAACACTCCTACCCTGGGTTATCCTGAGTGGTTAACACTCCTACCCTGGGTTATCCTTGGTGGCTAACACTCCTACCCTGGGTTATCCTGGGTGGCTAACACCCCCTACCCTGGGTTATCCTGGGTGGCTAACACTCCTACCCTGGGTAATCCTGGGTGGCTAACCTCCCTACCCTGGGTTATCCTTGGTGGCTAACACTCCCTACCCTGGTTATCCGGGGTGGCTAACACTCCCTACCCCGGGTTATCCTGGGTGGCTAACACTCCCTACCTGGGTTATCCTGGGTGGCTAACACTCCCTACCCTGGGTTATCCTGGGTGGCTAACACTCCTACCCTGGGTTATCCTGGGTGGCTAACACTCCCTACCCAGGGTTAACCTGGGTGGCTAACACTAACTACCCTGGGTTATCCTTGGTGGCTAATACTCCCTACCCTGGGTTATCCTTGGTGGCTAACACTCCTACCCTGGGTTTTCCTTGGTAGCTAACACTCCTACCCTGGGTTATCCTGGGTGGCTAACACTCCTACCCTGGGTTATCCTGGGTGGCTAACCTCCTACCTGGGTTATCCTGGGTGGCTAACACTCCCTACCTGGGTTATCCTGGGTAGCTAACCCTCCTACCCCGGGTTATCCTGGGTGCTAACACTCCCTACCCCGGGTTAACCTGGGTGGATAACACTCCCTACCCTGGGTTACCCTGGGTGGCTAACACTCCCTACCCCGGGTTAACCTGGGTGGCTAACACTCCCTACCCTGGGTTATCCTGGGTAGCTAACACTCCCTACCCTTGGCTATCTTGGGTGGCTAACCCTCCCTACCCTGGGTTATCCTGGGTGGCTAACCTCCTTCCTGGGTTATCCTGGGTGGCTAACACTCCCTACCTGGGTTACCCTGGGTGGCTAACACTCCCTACCTGGGTTACCCTGGGTGGCTAACACTCCTACCCCGGGTTAACCTGGGTGGATAACCCCCCTACCCTGGGTTCCCCTGGGTGGCTAACACTCCCTACCCCGGGTTAACCTGGGTGGCTAGCCTCCCTCCCCCGGTTATCCTGGGTGGCTAACACTCCCTACCCTGGGTTATCCTGGGTAGCTAACACTCCTACCCTGGATTATCCTGGGTAGCTAACACTCCTACCCTGGGTTATCCTGGGTGGCTAACCCTCCCTACCCTGGGTTGTCCTGGGTGGCTAACACTCCTTCCCTGGGTTATCCTGGGTGGCTAACACTCCCTCCCCTGGGTTATCTAGGTGGCTAACACTCCCTCCCCTGGGTTACCCTGGGTGGCTAACCTCCCCCCGGTTAACCTGGGTGGATAACCCTGCTGGATTAAAAATCCTAACAATTCTTATATTATGGGAAGGAAATAGGACGGTGTCAGAATGGACGGGTGACGTGGGATTCCCCCAGCTCACTGCTGGCGCCTCCCTGTTTCTAGTTTGACTCACATAATTAGATATTTGAATTGGTTATCCACCAAGGATAACCCAGGGTAGAGTGTTAGCCACCAGGTAACCCGAGGAGAGAGATGCTCACCAGGAAACCATGGTGAGTGTTACCAGGACCAGGTGGTAGCCCCGAGGTGGGTTAGATCTCCGGGATGGCCGGGGTAGGGAGTGTTGCCACCAGGATAGCCTGGTAGGTGCCCCAGGGGGGGTGCCTCAGGCCAGGGTGAGTGAAGCCCAGGAGGGGTAGGGATAACCAGGAATAACCCTGGGTAGGGAGTGTTACACCCAGGAAGCAGAAGTTACCACCAGGGTGGAGTGTTAGCCACCAGGTAACCCAGGAGTGGGGGTGTGGCACGAGATGAACCCAGGGTGGGATGTTAGCCACCAGGACAACCCAGGGTGAGTGGAGTGGACCACCAGGAGTGAGCCCAGGGTAGGGAGTGTTAGCCACCCAGTGGGCAGGGTAGAGTGTTAGCCACTCAGGAGCCCAGGAGTAGGAGAGTGTTAACCACCAGGACAACCCAGGTAGAAGTTAACCACCAGAACCCAGGGTAGGAGTGTGCTGCCTGGCTTGGGTAGAGTGTTAGCCACCAGGATAACCAGGGTAGGGAGTGTTAGCCACCAGAGTAACAGGGTAGGGTGTTAGCCACTCAGGATAGCAGGGTAGAAGTTAACCAGAATGCAGGAGCAAGGAGACAGCCACTCAGGATAACCCAGGCAGGAAGTGTTAACCACCCAGGTAGGAGTAGTTAGCACCAGCTCCAGGGTGGGAGTGTTAGACTCCTGTGAGGGTAGGGTGTTAGCCACCCAGAATAACCGGAGTGAGTGTTAGCCGCCAGGTAACAGGGTAATGATTACTTCCCGAGGACTGCTCCAGGTAATATGCCACCCAGGATCCAGGAAGTAAAGGTACAGAACAACAGGGTAGGAGTGTTAACTACCAGATGGCAGGTAGGGTGTTAGCACCAGGATACAGGGTAAGGAGTGTTCACCAATACAGGGTAGGAGTTAACTGAGAACACCCAGGGGAGGGAAGAATTAACCCGAGGGTAACCCAGGGGTGAGGGAGTGTTAAGCACCCAGGCAGCCGGGTAGAGGGTGGCCACCAAGTAGCCCAGGTGAATACCACCAGATCGCCAGGGTAGGGAGTGTTAGCCACCCAAGAGGTAACAACCAGGGGTAAAAGTGTTAACCACAGGTGCAACCCGGGTAAGGGATGTTAGCACCAGAATAACCCAGGAGTAAGGAAGGTTAGCCACCAAGAATAAGCCCAGAGTAAGGGAGTGTTAGCCACCAGATAACCCAGGGGGTAGGGAGATGTTAGCCACCCAGGTGCAGGGTAAGTCACCCAGGAATAACCCGGGGTAGGGAGTGTTAGCCACCAGGATGCCCAGGTAAGTGTTCCACCCAGGGTAACCCAGGGTAGAGTGTTAGCAGATAACGTGAGTTAGCTCACTTAGGATAACAGGGGTAGGGATGTTAGCCACAACCCGGGAAGGAGTGTTAGCCCAGGTAACCCAGGGTAAGTGTTAGCCACCAGGATGGCCGGGGTAGAGAATGTTAGCCACCAGGATACCCTGAGGAGGAGGTTAGCCACCCAGGATGGCCCAGGGAAGTGTTAGCACAGGATAACCCAGGAAGGAGTGTTAGCCACCCAGGATAACCCAGGGTAGGGAGGTTAGCCACCCAGGATGCCCGGGTAGGGAGGGTTAGCCACCCAGGGTAACCGGGTAGGGAGATTAGCCACCCAGGATAACCCGGGGTAGGGAGTGTTAGCCACCAGGATAACCCAGGGTAGGGAGGGTTAGCCACCCAGGATAACCCAGGGTAGGAGTGTTAGCCACCCAGGATAACCCAGGGTAGGAGTGTTAGCCACCCAGGATAACCCAGGGTAGGGAGGGTTATTAACCCAGGATAACCCAGGGTAGGGAGGGTTATTAACCCAGGATAACCCAGGGTAGGGAGGGTTATTAACCCAGGATAACCCAGGGTAGGGAGTGTTAGCCACCCAGGATAACCCAGGGTAGGGAGGGTTATTAACCCAGGATAACCCAGGGTAGGGAGGGTTATTAACCCAGGATAACCCAGGGTAGGGAGTGGATCGCTAGCGCACTCAGCCCCACACACTGAGGTCCGGAGTTCGAATCCCCGGTACGGCTTGAAAACATTAGGACATGTTTCCTTAAGACACCTGCTGTGTATGTTCACCCATCAGTATAATAGGTACCTGGGTGTTAGTGGACTGGTGTGGGTCGCATCCTGGGGACAAAACTGACCTAATTTACTGGAAATGCTCAGCATAACAAGGGGCTTTATATATAGTAGTATGTCATTGATGTCAGCTATGGTCTGTATAAATTGTATCATGTACTTGTAGAAATAAAGATTATTATTATTATTATTATTACTACTATTATTATTATAGTGAGCATAATAGTGAGCATGTTGTGTGAGGCGAGTCGGAAGGGTCCTTAAGGACTCGCATCAATGGTTTCAAGTTGGAAAAAAGTCAGATTCAGAAAAGATATAGGAAAGCGCTGGTTTGGTAATAGAGTTGTTGATGAGTGGAACAAACTCCCGAGTACCGTCATAGATGCTAAAACCTTGTGTAGTTTTAAGAATAGGGTAAATACATGAGTGGGTGTGAGATGGACCTGCCTCGCATGGGCCAATAGGCCTGGAAAAATAAACACATAAGCAGTATAATGTGATCCTTTATTGACAACGTTTCGCCCACGCAGTGGGCTTTATCGAGTCACAGACAGATCTACCTGGAAAATGAGTAACATGACTATATATAGGGTATAGTCAGGTGGAGAATGCTGGGTCAGGTGGAGAATGCTGGGTCAGGTGGAGAATACTGCATGTGATAGTCTTAAAAGTAGTGTGATAGTTTAAAACATTGTGTGACTTAAAGGACCTGCAGAGTTCCATTCTTGAGTTCTATGTGGGATAGCGTTGAACATAAGAACATAAGAAAGGAGGAACACTGCAGCAGGCCTGTTGGCCCATACTAGGCAGGTCCTTCACAATCCATCCCACTAACAGAATATTTGCTCAACCCAATTTTCAAAGCTAACCAAGAAATAAGCTTTGACAATTCTACCCACTCATGCGCGAGTCCCACTCAAATCCAACCCCTCTCACTCATGAATTTATCCAACCTAAATTTGAAACTACCAAGGTCCTAGCTTCAATAACCCTACTAGGCAGACTGTTCCACTCATCAACTACCCCATTTCCAAACCAATACTTTCCTATATCCTTTCTAAATCTAAACTTATCTAACTTGAATCCATTATTGCGGGTTCTCTCTTGGAAGATATCCTCAAGACCTTATTTATATCCCCTTTGTTAATACCCATTTTCCACTTGTATACCTCGATCATGTCTCCCTCATTCTACGTCTTACAAGTGAATGTAATTTTAGGGTCTTCAATCTTTCTTCGTAAGGAAGATTTCTAATGCTATGTATTAATTTAGTCATTCTACGCTGAATGTTTTCTAACGAATTTATGTCCATTCTGTAATATGGAGACCAGAACTGAGCTGCGTAATCTAGGTGAGGCCTTACTAATGATGTATAAAGCTGTAATATAACCTCTGGACTTCTGTTGCTAACACTTCTTGATATAAATCCCAGTAATCTATTTGCCTTATTACGTACGCTTAGGCATTGCTGTCTTGGTTTAAGGTTGCTGCTTACCATCACCCCCAAGTCCTTCTCGCAATCTGTATGGCTAAGTTCTACGTTATTTAACTTATAAGTGCTTGGGTTATGGACACTCCCGAGCTTCAGAACCTTGCATTTATCTACATTGAACTGCATCTGCCACATTTCTGACCACGAATTAAGTTTGTCTAAATCTTCCTGAAGTTCTATGACATCTATGTTTGAATCAATTATCCTACCTATCTTCGTGTCGTCGGAATTTGCTCATATCACTAGTAATTCCCTCATCAAGGTCATTGATATATATTATAAATAACAATGGGCCTAAGACTGATCCCTGTGGAACACCACTTGTTACAAGTCCCCATTCGGATTTAACCCCATTTATGCACACTCTCTGCTTCCTATTGGTGAGCCATGACTCGATCCATGACAGCACTTTTCCCCCAATGCCATGAGCTGCCACTTTCTTTAACAGTCTCTGTGCGGTACTCTATCAAAAGCCTTACTAAAGTCTAAATAAACAATATCGAATTCTTTATCGTGATCAACAGCCTCAAAAGCTTTACTGAAGAAGGTTAATAAATTAGATAGGCAGGAACGGCCCCTCGTGAATCCATGCTGGGTATCATTAATCAAATTATGGTTATCTAGATGGCTTCTAATAATATCAGCTATAATTGACTCTAGTAATTTGCCTACAATTGAGGTCAGGCTTATTGGGCGGTAGTTTGCGGTAGTGACTTGTCCCCTGCTTTAAAAATAGGAATTACATTAGCCATCTTCCACATATCAGACACTACACCTGTTTGAAGAGATAAATTAAAAATGTTAGATATTGGTTCACAGAGTTCCATTTTGCATTCCTTAAGAACCCTTGCAAAAAGCTCATCAGGACCCGCGATTTATTTTGTTTCAGTCGGTCCAGCTGTTTCATAATCATTTCGCTAGTGACTGTGATATTACATAATTTATCTTCTTCTGGGCCTCTGTAAAAATTAATTACTGGGATATTATTAATGTCTTCCTGTGTGAAAACCGAGAGAAAATAATTATTAAAAATAGAGCACATATCATTCTCCTTGTCAGTAAGATGCCCAAAGTTATTTTTAAGGGGACCTATCTTATCCCTAACTTTTGTTCTATAAACCTGGAAAAAATTTTTTGGGTTAGTTTTGAATCCTAGCAACTTTAATTTCATAGTCCCGTTTAGATTTTCTTATTCCCTTTTAACGTCCCTCTTAATGTCAGTATACTGATTTATAAGATGACCCTCACCTCTTTTATGCGCCTATAAATTCCTTTCTTCTGCCCTAAAAGATATTTGAGCCTATTATTCATCCATTTTGGGTCATTTCTACTTGATCTAATTTCTTTATACGGGATAAATGTTCTTTGGGCAGCCTGTATAGTGTTAAGAAAACTGTCATATTGATACCTCTCTTCTTCACCCCAGTCCACAGTTGATAAGTGTTCTCTAAGTCCATTATAATCTGCTAGCGAAAATCTGGGACCATTACTGAATTATCCCTACTATCATACATCCATTCAATGCTAAAGGTAATTGACTTGTGGTCGCTGAGCCGAGTTCCTCTGTAATTTCTAAATTATTAACAAGGGTTTCCTTGCTTGCCAGAACCAAGTCAAGTAGGTTATTTCCCCTTGTAGGTTCTGTTACAAACTGCTTCAAAAGCAATCCTGAACTACTTCTAAAAAGTCGTTAGATTCTAAATTCCCTGTCATGAAATTCCAATCAATCTGACTAAAGTTAAAGTCCCCTAAATTACTACGTTATCGTGTCTTGTGGCCTTAACAATTTCCTCCCAAAGTAGTCTCCCTTGTTCCCTATCTAAGTTTGGAGGACGGTAAATCACGCCTAAAATCAATTTTCACACCCCTCTGAAAATTCTATCCAGACAGACTCTGTATGTGTTAATTCAGACTTTATACCCGTTTTTATGCAACAATTTAAATGATCACGGACATAGAGTGCCACCCCACCCCTTTCCGATACTTCTGTCTACTTGGAACAATTTAAAACCCTGAATGTGACATTCGGCAGGCAAGTCCGATTTTCATATTAAACCATGTCTCAGTTATTGCAAAAACATCAATATTACCCGTACTTGCAACTAATCTCAACTCGTCCATCT
This sequence comes from Cherax destructor, assembly GCA_009830355.1. Taxonomy (NCBI): domain Eukaryota; kingdom Metazoa; phylum Arthropoda; class Malacostraca; order Decapoda; family Parastacidae; genus Cherax; species Cherax destructor. Next base: position 12,659 of record WNWK01014880.1, read on the forward strand.
TATTCCTAGCACTACGACTATTGGTGTAATATATATTTAGAGACCCTCCTTTCTCTTTACCCTTCCTGCTCATCTCTGTTTTTCCACTATACCTATTACTGTCCTTGTCATCTAGTGTCACTAGCTTTCCACTATCCACCTTATTCTGCCTATTACTAGTTCTCCTACAACTTATAATATTACTACACTGGGACTTCTCTGTTTTCCCCCAAAACCCATACCACTAACTATTTCTAGTTTAAAGCCCTAACAGCTCCCTCCACTGCAGTTGCCAGTGCCCCCCCCCCAGACCTGGATAAGTGAACCCCATCCCTGGCATACATGTCATTTCTGCCATAGAAGAGGTCCCAGTTGTCAATGAATGTTACTGCATTTTCCTTACAGTATTTGTCCAGCCAGCAATTGACACCAATTGCCTGGACAACCATTCATTCCAACTCCTCTCCTTGGCAAAATACCACATATGACAGGGTTCCCACCCTTCTTCCTAATTCTGTCTATTGCTGACCTATAGCTGCTAATCAGCTCCTCACTCCTACGTCTGCCAACATCGTTGCCTCCAGCACTGAGACAGATAATAGGATTGCTCCCATTACCTCTCATGATGTCGTCCAGACGGCTAACAATATCCTTCATCCCAGCCCCAGGATAACACACCCTCTGCCTCCTATTCCTATCCTTAAGACAAAATTCCCTATCAATAAACTTAATCTGACTATCCCCAACTAAAACAATGTTCTTACCTCGACTGGCGGTGTGCATGATGTTCTCGACGGTCTTTGTAGGGATGGTCTTCGCTGGGATGTCTTCACATTCGTCTGATAACAAGGAGAAAGAGTTGCTGGTTTTCACAGCAGTCTCCTGGACCTTCTTCAACTTCAGCTTCGTCCCTTCAGATTCGACTAGCATCCATTCGTTGGTCTGATCATCGGCGACATTGTTCCGGGGATAATCCTTGCATATACCCTTCAAACGTTGAATCTCTCTTCTAGCTTCCGTTAATTCCGCCTTCATTTGGAGATATAGCTGCTCGTAGTCGAGGGAAACCATCATCCAATCTCAGGTAGCTAATAACGGAAGCACAGCAAAGATGGTTCAGTCCACAGAGAGTACACAAGACACGTCTTCACTGAGCTAAGAACAGGTCACCACTCGAAACACTGCAGCAGGCCTACTGGCCCATGTGAGGCAAGTCCAAGTCTCCTACGGCTAAAGCCAATGACCCAACGTAGTCAGGTCATGTCACATTCACTTAAGGAAGGAGCACGGCATCATAGGTACAGTATTGTGATGACTAAGACAAATATGGAGGCAGTTTACCGGGAGTCTACCTGGACGGTGTTTCGGGGGGTCAACGCCCCCGCGGCCCAGTACTTGACCAGGCCTCGTGGTGGATCAGGGCCTGATCAACCAGGCTGTTACTGCTGCCCGCACGTATAGTAGTAGGTATAGTAGTGAAATGAAGATGTTGTCATCAGTCCATCAACCTTGAAGAAAAAGTATTTGAGGTGGTCAGTCCCTCCAGACCACGGTGCTGAACTCTTCTCCAGGCTGAGGTGGTCAGTCCCTCCAGACCATGGTGCTGAACTCTTCTCCAGCCTGAGGTGGTCAGTCCCTCCAGACCATGGTGCTGAACTCTTCTCCAGCCTGAGGTGGTCAGTCCCTCCAGACCACGGTGCTGAACTCTTCTCCAGCCTGAGGTGGTCAGTCCCTCCAGACCATGGTGCTGAACTCTTCTCTAGCCTGAGGTGGTCAGTCCCTCCAGACCATGGTGCTGAACTCTTCTCCAGGCTGAGGTGGTCAGTCCCTCCAGACCACGGTGCTGAACTCTTCTCCTGGCTGAGGTGGTCAGTCCCTCCAGACCATGGTCTGAACTCTTCTCCAGGCTGAGGTGGTCAGTCCCTCCAGACCATGGTGCTGAACTCTTCTCCAGCCTGAGGTGGTCAGTCCCTCCAGACCACGGTGCTGAACTCTTCTCCTGGCTGAGGTGGTCAGTCCCTCCAGACCATGGTGCTGAACTCTTCTCCAGCCTGAGGTGGTCAGTCCCTCCAGACCATGGTGCTGAACTCTTCTCCAGCCTGAGGTGGTCAGTCCCTCCAGACCACGGTGCTGAACTCTTCTCCTGGCTGAGGTGGTCAGTCCCTCCAGACCACGGTGCTGAACTCTTCTCCTGGCTGAGGTGGTCAGTCCCTGCAGACCATGGTGCTGAACTCTTCTCCAGCCTGAGGTGGTCAGTCCCTCCAGACCACGGTGCTGAACTCTTCTCCTGGCTGAGGTGGTCAGTCCCTCCAGACCATGGTGCTGAACTCTTCTCCAGCCTGAGGTGGTCAGTCCCTCCAGACCATGGTGCTGAACTCTTCTCAGCCTGAGGTGGTCAGTCCCTCCAGACCACGGTGCTGAACTCTTCTCCAGCCTGAGGTGGTCAGTCCCTCCAGACCATGGTGCTGAACTCTTCTCCAGCCTGAGGTGGTCAGTCCCTCCAGACCATGGTGCTGAACTCTTCTCCAGCCTGAGGTGGTCAGTCCCTCCAGACCATGGTGCTGAACTCTTCTCCAGCCTGAGGTGGTCAGTCCCTCCAGACCATGGTGCTGAACTCTTCTCCTGGCTGAGGTGGTCAGTCCCTCCAGACCATGGTGCTGAACTCTTCTCCAGGCTGAGGTGGTCAGTCCCTCCAGACCATGGTGCTCAACTCTTCTCCAGCCTGAGGTGGTCAGTCCCTCCAGACCATGGTGCTGAACTCTTCTCCAGCCTGAGGTGGTCAGTCCCTGCAGACCATGGTGCTGAACTCTTCTCCAGCCTGAGGTGGTCAGTCCCTCCAGACCATGGTGCTGAACTCTTCTCCAGCCTGAGGTGGTCAGTCCCTCCAGACCATGGTGCTGAACTCTTCTCCAGCCTGAGGTGGTCAGTCCCTCCAGACCATGGTGCTGAACTCTTCTCCAGCCTGAGGTGGTCAGTCCCTCCAGACCATGGTGCTGAACTCTTCTCCTGGCTGAGGTGGTCAGTCGCTCCAGACCATGGTGCTGAACTCTTCTCCAGCCTGAGGTGGTCAGTCCCTCCAGACCACGGTGCTGAACTCTTCTCCAGCCTGAGGTGGTCAGTCCCTGCAGACCATGGTGCTCAACTCTTCTCCAGCCTGAGGTGGTCAGTCCCTCCAGACCATGGTGCTGAACTCTTCTCCAGCCTGAGGTGGTCAGTCCCTGCAGACCATGGTGCTGAACTCTTCTCCAGCCTGAGGTGGTCAGTCCCTCCAGACCATGGTGCTGAACTCTTCTCCAGCCTGAGGTGGTCAGTCCCTGCAGACCATGGTGCTCAACTCTTCTCCAGCCTGAGGTGGTCAGTCCCTCCAGACCATGGTGCTCAACTCTTCTCCAGGCTGAGGTGGTCAGTCCCTCCAGACCATGGTGCTCAACTCTTCTCCAGGCTGAGGTGGTCAGTCCCTCCAGACCATGGTGCTCAACTCTTCTCCAGGCTGAGGTGGTCAGTCCCTCCAGACCATGGTGCTCAACTCTTCTCCAGGCTGAGGTGGTCAGTCCCTGCAGACCATGGTGCTCAACTCTTCTCCTGGCTGAGGTGGTCAGTCCCTGCAGACCATGGTGCTGAACTCTTCTCCTGGCTGAGGTGGTCAGTCCCTCCAGACCATGGTGCTGAACTCTTCTCCAGGCTGAGGTGGTCAGTCCCTCCAGACCATGGTGCTCAACTCTTCTCCAGGCTGAGGTGGTCAGTCCCTGCAGACCATGGTGCTCAACTCTTCTCCTGGCTGAGGTGGTCAGTCCCTCCAGACCATGGTGCTGAACTCTTCTCCTGGCTGAGGTGGTCAGTCCCTGCAGACCATGGTGCTGAACTCTTCTCCAGGCTGAGGTGGTCAGTCCCTGCAGACCATGGTGCTCAACTCTTCTCCAGGCTGAGGGACTGATCACCTCAAATACTTTTTCTCCAAGATTGATGGACTGATTACATCATCTTTATTTCACTACTACATCTGCTGCCTCTGTATTTGACTGAAGACGACCACTGTGTAGGCGACACCTTCCATCAACAATGACACCTGTGTTTCCAGGTAAATAGTAGAGGCAGGATCTATACACCTTTAAATCCAGGGATCAAATGAAGCCAGGGTTCAACTCATCAGTGGCCACTTGGGTTCAACTCATCAGTGGCCAGTTGGGTTCAACTCATCAGTGGCCAGTTGGGTTCAACTCATCAGTGGCCACTTGGGTTCAACTCATCAGTGGCCACTTGGGTTCAACTCATCAGTGGCCAGTTGGGTTCAACTCATCAGTGGCCAGTTGGGTTCAACTCATCAGTGGCCAGTTGGGTTCAACTCATCAGTGGCCAGTTGGGTTCAACTCATCAGTGGCCAGTTGGGTTCAACTCATCAGTGGCCAGTTGGGTTCAACTCATCAGTGGCCAGTTGGGTTCAACTCATCAGTGGCCAGTTGGGTTCAACTCATCAGTGGCCAGTTGGGTTCAACTCATCAGTGGCTAGTTGGGTTCAACTCATCAGTGGCCAGTTGGGTTCAACTCATCAGTGGCCAGTTGGGTTCAACTCATCAGTGGCCAGTTGGGTTCAACTCATCAGTGGCCACTTGGGTTCAACTCATCAGTGGCCAGTTGGGTTCAACTCATCAGTGGCCAGTTGGTTCAACTCATCAGTGGCCAGTTGGGTTCAACTCATCAGTGGCCAGTTGGGTTCAACTCATCAGTGGCCAGTTGGGTTCAACTCATCAGTGGCCAGTTGGGTTCAACTCATCAGTGGCTAGTTGGGTTCAACTCATCAGTGGCCAGTTGGGTTCAACTCATCAGTGGCCAGTTGGGTTCAACTCATCAGTGGCCAGTTGGGTTCAACTCATCAGTGGCCAGTTGGGTTCAACTCATCAGTGGCCAGTTGGGTTCAACTCATCAGTGGCCAGTTGGGTTCAACTCATCAGTGGCCAGTTGGGTTCAACTCATCAGTGGCCAGTTGGATTCAACTCATCAGTGGCCAGTTGGGTTCAACTCATCAGTGGCCAGTTGGGTTCAACTCATCAGTGGCCAGTTGGGTTCAACTCATCAGTGGCCAGTTGGGTTCAACTCATCAGTGGCCAGTTGGGTTCAACTCATCAGTGGCCAGTTGGGTTCAACTCATCAGTGGCCAGTTGGGTTCAACTCATCAGTGGCCAGTTGGGTTCAACTCATCAGTGGCCAGTTGGGTTCAACTCATCAGTGGCCAGTTGGGTTCAACTCATCAGTGGCTAGTTGGGTTCAACTCATCAGTGGCCAGTTGGGTTCAACTCATCAGTGGCCAGTTGGGTTCAACTCATCAGTGGCCAGTTGGGTTCAACTCATCAGTGGCCAGTTGGGTTCAACTCATCAGTGGCCAGTTGGGTTCAACTCATCAGTGGCCAGTTGGGTTCAACTCATCAGTGGCCAGTTGGATTCAACTCATCAGTGGCCAGTTGGGTTCAACTCATCAGTGGCCAGTTGAGAAATGAGACCAAGAGCTGTGAATCGACCCCTGGAAGCGTAAATAGGTGAGCGCAAGCATGCTCTCTCTCACTCAGATGTGTCACAGGGATGTTATACCTTTGAAGAGTTTCGAGTATCTACTCTCTGAGCCCGGCCATGGGCCAGGCTCGTCTGGTGCTTGCCTGGTCAACCAGGCTGTTGCTGCTGAGGCCGCTGCCCCACATATCCATCACAGCCTGGTTGATCTGGCACCTGGTGAAGATATTTGTCCAGTTTCCTCTTGAAGGCTTCTACACTGGTTCCAGCCGTGTTTCGGATATCTTCTGGTAAGATGTTGAATAGTCTGGGACCCCGGATGTTAATACAGTGCTCGTATTGTCCCCACCGCACCCTGCTCCTCACTGGGTTTATTTTACACTTTCTCCCATATCTCTCACTCCAGTATGTTGTATTTCTTCAGTCATAGAGTTGTCAGGAAGTGGAACAATCTGGAGAGTGATGTAGTGGAGGCAGGATCCATACATAGCTTTAAGAAGAGGTACGATAAAGCTTTTGGAACAGGGAGAGATTGGACCTAGTAGCGACTAATTGAGAGTCGGGGCAAGGAGCTGTGAATCGACCCCTGCAACCAAACATAGGTAAGTACAAATGAGTGCACACACACACACTAACACACTGCAATGGATCAGGGAATACCTGTCAGGAAGACAGCAGTGAGTCATGGTTCGTGGCGAGGTGTCAGAGTGGGCGTCTGTGACGAGTGGGGTTCCACAGGGGTCAGTCCTAGGACCGGTGCTGTTTCTGGTATTTGTGAACGACATGACGGAAGGAATAGACTCCGAAGTGTCCCTGTTTGCAGATGATGTGAAGTTGATGAGAAGAATTCAATCGGAAGAGGACCAGGCAGAACTACAAAGGGATCTGGATAGGCTGCAAGCCTGGTCCAGCAATTGGCTCCTGGAGTTCAACCCAACCAAGTGCAAAGTCATGAAGATTGGGGAAGGGCAAAGAAGACCGCAGACGGAGTACAGTCTAGGGGGCCAGAGACTACAAACTTCAATCAAGGAAAAGATCTTGGGGTGAGTATAACACCAGGCACATCTCCTGAGGCGCACATCAACCAAATAACTGCTGCAGCATACGGGCGCCTAGCAAACCTAAGAACAGCATTCCGACATCTTAATAAAGAATCGTTCAGGACCCTGTACACTGTGTACGTTAGGCCCATACTGGAGTATGCAGCACCAGTTTGGAACCCACACCTAGCCAAGCACGTAAAGAAACTGAGAAAGTGCAAAGGTTTGCAACAAGACTAGTCCCGGGCTAAGGGGTATGTCCTACGAGGAGAGGTTAAGGGAAATCGACCTGACGACACTGGAGGACAGGAGAGATAGGGGGGACATGATAACGACATATAAGATACTGAGAGGAATTGACAAGGTTGATAGAGACAGAATGTTCCAAAGATGGGACACAGCAACAAGGGGACACAGTTGGAAGTTGAAGACTCAGATGAATCACAGGGATGTTAGGAAGATTTCTTCAGTCACAGAGTGGTCGAGTGGAATAGCTTGGAAGTGAGTGGCAGGTTCCATACACAGCTTTAAGAAGAGGTATGATAAAGCTCATGGCGCAGGGAGAGTGACCCAGTAGCAGCCAGTGAAGAGGCGGGGCCAGGAGCTATGTCTCGACCCCTGCAACCACAACTAGGTGAGTACAACTAGATGAGTACACACACACACACACCATACACACACACACACCATACACACACACAACACACACACACACACTACACACACAACACACACACACCATACACACACACAAACACACACACCATACACACATACACATACACACACACAAACACACACCATCACACACACACAAACACACACACCATACACACACAAACACACACACCATACACACACACACACACAAACACACACACCATACACACACACACACCATACACAACAACACACACACACACCATACACACACACACTATATAGGACTCGACCCCTGCAACCACAAATAGGTGAGTGTACACACACACACACACACACACACACACACACACACCATACACACACACACACAGACACACACACACACCATACACACACACACACACACACAGACACACACACACACCATACAGACACACACACACACACACACACACATACACACACACACACACACACACACACAGAGGCACCTTAAACACAGGTTGCGGATAACCTGTAAGACACCTAAGGTAACCACTTACGCCAGACAAGTTTACGCCAAATCTTGCTCCAACTTGAGCAGCAGTCAGCCAAGCAACACCACACACTGCTTTACGCCACACAAAATCAACTTCCATTGCAAAAAAAGAACTCAACACAGCCTGCAATCGCAACTTACCTTAGCTCAAGCGGTAGCGTAGACCCGTGACTTTAATCCGTAGATGTAGTTAAGCGTGGTCACTAAGCAGAGAGTGTATTATAGAGGTAACTAGGTCAGCAGTTGGGTTAAGGGGGGCCACAGTAGACCCTGAGGTAGGTGGTTGCGCGCGTATTCTCCACTTTGTGAGAGAAACACCATGTTGACAACCTCGCCTTCAACACTAAACAAACTATTTTATTTCTCTTCCCACCAGTCAAATATCATGGCTGCACTGCATCACCGTGATGGCTCGCCTGCACCACAATGCACTCATAGCGTGACGGTACTAGGTTTAAGTTATTAAATGCAGGAAATATATTAAAATGGGAAGTAAAGTTAGGGAGTTGAGAGGCGAGAGGGGAGGCTGATTCCTGGGTCCAGATTGGTGGGGGAGGTCGACGTCTTGCTCTCATAACCTACCTTAATAAATTTACTTTTCCTCTCTTAATCAGCATCCTAAGAGACCTGTAACTTAACACCGCACGCGAAGTAACATCACGCATCGGAGATTAAATTTGCGTTCAATTTGGTTATTTAGTTTAGAAGAAATATAAAATGAAATGTTTGTATGTGTGAGGCAAGAGTTGTCTCCTCCGTCCACTGTTACGTGAGCGATGTTGTTCACAAACATCAACTCCAAATATCTTCGTTATTTTTCCCGAAATACATCGCCCGCCTGCGTTGCACATCACTCAATTTTCAACCATGAATTATTCGATGCGCTGAACTTACCATTGTTGCGCGGAAGGTCGCAAGGGAGAAATATTTCAATGGATTACAACTCCCTGCGAGGCGAATATAAGAGGTAAATAAGTGATTAAGAATTAAGAATTATGGGAAAGTGATCGAATAATTTTGGGAGGGAGAGGGAAGAGTGGAGGGCAGTTTACACCTTCCACAAGTCATTTCCCTTTTATTTCATTGATTACCAAAAATCTTTGAGTGCGAGAGACGAGGTGACTTTTCTCTCCCCTCGGGTGAAGAATGCATGTGAGGGGAGGAAGGGGAGAGGGGGGGGGTGATGCAGTTGCCAAGGGGAGAGGTGGGGAGGGAGGGGTGATAGACAGGAAAGTTGGCGTTGCAACATGTCTAAGGCAGCTTGGGGGGAGGGGGCGTTGGGGGAAGGGGTTATGAGGGGGAGGGAAGGGGAAAGGATGTGAGGGGTGGGGGAGGGGGATCCCCTCATCACCCGCTAAATTCAAAACATTCCCAGAGCAGGCGACTCGCACCGACTTCCCAAGTTGGCGGACATTAACCTTCGCCGCCGCCCAATTCCCTCCTTCCGGTAACTTTTTAGCGGCACCGTAACCCCTTTATCCCCCGATATATCTCCGAGAATTATGCCGCTAGCGGTAGAATTATTAATATCGACTCCACGTTGCCGCATAAGCGAGTATTATTGATTTAAATACAAAGAGCGCGGGAGTTGTTCAAAGATTAGTTGCGGCCAAAAACTGACGTACGCGGGAGTGCACTGTATGCCGGGCGAATTTTATGGATCTTATCCCGCGAAAAGTTTATATTTTTGCTTCTCCTTGGGTGTAACTACGCTGGTGGCGGTGGTTAGCGGGTGGTTTGTATGTGGGGAAAGTAGGCGGAAGTAGCGGGTGTGAGTGAGGGGAGGGGGAAGGTAGGGAAGAGGGGAAAATAGGGGGAGAATGCGACGCGAGAGTTAGTGCCACCAAGAGTGGTGGTGGGAGCAGTAGATTACTTGGAGCAGACTTGTCGCGGCCTCACATGGCCACACGCCCACGCCCACACGCTCACGCCCGCAACTCTCGACCCTATGAACGCCCACGCCGGCCCCTCTTGCTCCCACCCCACTTACGGAAAGGTATCTCTTGGATGGCAAATGTTTCAGCCATTGAAGACAAGCGTTTTTATCCCTAACTTATAGCTTGGCCGCCATCACTCGGCCCCTCCACCCATCTCTCTCCTTATATCTCTTCATTTCTACTTTAATGAGGTGGGTAGAGGCGCGCGTATGAGCCAGCCACGACGCATACATTCGCATTTCTCAAAAATGGCATTTGAGGCGATGTCAAGGCGAAGCATTTTGGAAAAAGCTGGGAATGTTGTGGAGCTTAAAACAAGGGAGTGACTGGCGGCCATGTTGAACCCAGCCGTAAGGTTGCCCACCCACTCTCTTTACTCCTAATAAATGCTCTAATATCCCGCTGACGTCAAGCCTCTCACTCCACTAACTCTTTTCTGCATTTTTCCTACATCCTGAAGCAGCCAGATATCAAATGCAGGATCTTTTGGAGTGGGGGGAGAGGGAGGAAGGCTGCCATTATTGTGCATAGTCGCGATCGTTATTTACATGGTGATTGAACCCGGTCTTAGAGTTTGAGACTCTCTGACCGCGGGTTCGACTCCACCCGGTATGGTTGTTTCAATCTGTCATACGATTTCGTGAGTCATGTGGACGGCTTTGAGGGGACTTGAGCTAGAGTTCGTCACGGCCATGCTAGCGGGAGATTCGTCTGTAAACTTGCATTTGTGGACACAGTGGTGCCTATGCTAACCTTCCTATGGTGTAGAAATATACCTAGTTGGATGAATCTTATGAGTAGCTGGCTAGTGGTTACGCGACGGTCTTAGAGTTTGAGACTCTCTGACCGCGGGTTCGAACCCCACCCGTGGTATGGTTTGTTTGCAATCGTGTCATTACGATTTCGTGAGTCGAGTTATTCTTGATTTCTGAGAGGAACGCTTGGATCATATTTGTTTTTAATAGCCCTTCAGGAGGGTGAAGGGTAGCCCTTCAGGAGGGTGAAGGGTAGCCCTTCAGGAGGGTGAAGGGTAGCCCTTCAGGAGGGTGAAGGGTAGCCCTTCAGGAGGGTGAAGGGTAGCCCTTCAGGAGGGTGAAGGGTAGCCCTTCATGGGGGTGTATTGGTGAGATCTTCGTCCCGGGTGTTGGAGCTGCTATCATTTTTGTAGGAACAAAGGTACTTGGGCCAAATTCTCATTCCCATAGGTACCTTCAAGGGGGTATATTGAGGCTGAAGGGCTGTCCCTTCAAGGTGAAGGGCTGTCCCTTCAAGGTGAAGGGCTATTCACTTTCAAGGTGAAGGGCTATCCCCTTCAAGGTGAAGGGCTATCCCTTTCAAGGTGAAGGGCTATCCCCTTCAAGGTGAAGGGCTATCCCCTTCAAGGTGAAGGGCTATCCCCTTCAAGGTGAAAGGCTATCTATCCCCTTCAAGGTGAAGGGCTATCCCCTTCAAGGTGAAGGGCTATCCCCTTCAAGGTGAAGGGCTATCCCTTTCAAGGTGAAGGGCTATCCCCTTCAAGGTGAAGGGCTATCCCCTTCAAGGTGAAGGGCTATCCCCTTCAAGGTGAAAGGCTATCCCCTTCAAGGTGAAGGGCTATCCCCTTCAAGGTGAAGGGCTATCCCCTTCAAGGTGAAGGGCTATCCCCTTCAAGGTGAAGGGGTATCCCTTGAAGGTGAAGGGCTATCCCCTTCAAGGTGAAGGGCTATCCCCTTCAAGGTGAAGGGCTATTCCCTTTCAAGGTGAAGGGCTGTTCCTTCAAGGTGAAGGGCTGTTCCTTCAAGGTGAAGGGCTATTCCCTTCAAGGTGAAGGGCTGTTCCCTTCAAGAGAAGTTACTAATGCTGGTGAAGGACTCGTCCCTTCAAAGGAAGTTCCTGGTCCCTGTGAAGGGGTCTTATCTTCAAGGGAAGTTCCTGGTCCCTGTGAAGGGGTCTTCAAAGGGAGTTCCTGTTGCTGGTGAAGGGCTGTTCCCTTCAAGGGAAGGGCTGATAATGCAAGGTGCAGCAGCAACCGTCCCCGGCCTCAGCAACACACTGCACGCCTCACGCCCTCTTACACACTTTTACCCTAAACAATAATAATTATAATTTGGACGAGTCAGCTGGGTTTAATTGGTATTATTTGAGTCATTAACGACGAAACTACAACAGTGGTGATCATTCACATAGTTTTGGGTCCAGTATTCGCGATTGTTGAAAATCTCATGTATTATGAGCCGCAGTATAAATTATCTGAAACAAATTAACAATTTTCATGTTGGTAATGAGGAGGCTGCTTTGATCATTCATCTGAATGTTAATTAAAACTGACGTGTAGTTTGCAATGAATGTGCGGGATAATGAGCTGTTTTTGGTTTAATCTCCTGTATGCTCCATACGGGTTTACAGCCTATTTTTTCAATAATTTTAGTAGTTTGGACTAACTGGTAGTACAGAAGGGCCAAAGAAGGTATTATAACCACGTGGCGGGAAATAGGTACACAAGGGCGCATTTATACGATAAAAGACATGAATCACTGAGATATCAGGAAGAATTTCTTCAGCTTCAGTGATTAGGAAGTGGTATATAGTTTTGATATACCTTCCATGGTTTTTTCTACTCCCAGAGCCCGGCCATAGGCCAGGCTCGTCTGGTGTTATCTGGTAAACCAGGCTGTTGCTCCTTGTGGCCCTCTGACCCACATAAGAGCTTAAGAAAGGAGCACTGCAGGAGGCCTACTGGCCAATACTAAGCAGGTCCAAGTCACATATATCCATCACAGCCTAACGGAACCAAGAGCTGAGAACAGACGCCTACAAGAGCAAATAAGTGCAAACACATGAGAGTACACAAAAAGTATTTATAGGGAAGTGTTAAACCCGTAGGGGGGTTATACAGTGCCTAAAGGAACGGGAGGTAACGAGGCTTGATCCAAGGAAGGGTAGCAGCTCCAGTTTCAGGGATCAAGAGCGGTCAAGCAGCATAAAGTCACCACCTTCAGGAAGGATATTACACAAAGGAATATCCTGTGGCGCCGACTACACAACTCAATACATTCTGAAAAATAACGATAATTTAATAAAAACCTGGCAGCCGCGTGTAGTCACTTGTGTAGCTGAGACAGTACGAGTCACTTGTGTAGCTGGGAGAGACAGTACGAGTCACTTGTGTAGCTGGGAGACAGTACGAGTCACTTGTGTAGCTGAGAGAGACAGTACGAGTCACTTGTGTAGCTGGGAGAGACAGTACGAGTCACTTGTGTAGCTGGGAGAGACAGTACGAGTCACTTGTGTAGCTGAGACAGTACGAGTCACTTGTGTAGCTGAGACAGTACGAGTCACTGTGTACCTGGGAGAGACAGTACGAGTCACTTGTGTAGCTGGGAGAGACAGTACGAGTCACTTGTGTAGCTGAGACAGTACGAGTCACTTGTGTAGCTGAGACAGTACGAGTCACTTGTGTAGCTGAGACAGTACGAGTCACTTGTGCAGCTGAGACAGTACGAGTCACTTGTGTAGCTGAGACAGTACGAGTCACTTGTGTAGCTGAGACAGTACGAGTCACTTGTGTAGCTGAGACAGTACGAGTCACTTGTGTAGCTGAGACAGTACGAGTCACTTGTGTAGCTGAGACAGTACGAGTCACTTGTGTAGCTGAGACAGTACGAGTCACTTGTGTAGCTGGGAGAGACAGTACGAGTCACTTGTGTAGCTGGGAGAGACAACACGAGTTACTTGTGTAGCTGAGAGAGACAACACGAGTTACTTGTGTAGCTGAGAGAGACAGTACGAGTCACTTGTGTAGCTGAGAGAGACAGTACGAGTGTCACTTGTGTAGCTGGGAGAGACAACACGAGTTACTTGTGTAGCTGGGAGAGACAGTACGAGTCACTTGTGTAGCTGAGAGAGACAGTACGAGTCACTTGTGTAGCTGAGAGAGACAGTACGAGTCAATTGTGTAGCTGGGAGAGACAATACAAGTCACTTGTGTAGCTGGGAGAGACAGTACGAGTCACTTGTGTAGCTGAGAGAGACAACACGAGTCACTTGTGTATCTGAGACAGTACGAGTCACTTGTGTAGCTGGGAGAGACAATACAAGTCACTTGTGTAGCTGGGAGAGACAGTACGAGTCACTTGTGTAGCTGAGACAGTACGAGTCACTTGTGTAACTGGGAGAGACAGTACGAATCCCTTGTGTAGCTGGGAGAGACAGTACAAGTCACTTGTGTAGCTGAGACAGTAAGAGTCACTTTTGTAGCTGGGAGAGACAGTACAAGTCACTTGTGTAGCTGGGAGAGACAGTACGAGTCCCTTGTGTAGCTGGGAGAGACAGTACGAGTCACTTGTGTAGCTGAGACAGTACGAGTCACTTGTGTAGCTGGGAGAGACAGTACAAGTCACTTGTGTACCTGGGAGAGACAGTACGAGTCAGTTGTGTAGTTGGGAGAGACAGTACGAGTCACTTGTGTAGCTGGGAGAGACAGTACAAGTCACTTGTGTAGCTGGGAGAGACAGTACGAATCTCTTGTGTAGCTGAGAGAGACAGTACGAGTCTGTGTAAACTGGGGAGACAGTATGGTGTAAGCTGGGGAGACAGTACTGAGTGTAGTGGAAGCTGAGAACGGAACAGTACTGTGTAGCTGGGAGAGACAGTACTGGTATGTAGATGGAGACAGACAGTCACTGTGTAGCTGGGGAGACAGTACTGGCACTTTGTAGCTGGGAAGACAGTACTTGTGTAGCTGGGGAGACAGTACTGAGTCACTCTGTGTAGCTGGGAGAGACAGTACGAGTCACTGTAGCTGGGAGAGACAGTACTGAGTCATCTGTGTAGCTGGGGAGACAGTACTTGTGTAAGATGGACAGTACTAGTCACTTGTGTAGCTGGGAGAGACAGTACTGGTGTAGCTGGGGAGACAGTACTGGTGTAAGCTGGGGAGACAGTACTGGTGTGCTGGGAGACAGTACTGGTGTAAGCTGGGGAGACAGTATTTATCGATGTTTCCCGGGATACAACGCCTACAAGCATCAAATACCATTGTGAGGAATGCGTTGAAACATTGGTGATTTGTGTCTGCCACAATGCTCTTGGGGTAATTTTGGTCGTAAGTGCGCGTTTTGGTTCCCGGGCAGAAACTACTATTGTTGACTTAGTGGGAAAGGCAGATCCTTTTTGACTCTCCCAAGGGGAAGTGATCCCCTGGGTTGGGTTGTGTTTTTTTTTTTAATGTTTCCGGATTTGACGTTAAGTTTTCTTGGTTTTTTTTTCCCTTTCATATGGGGTACCGTTTGCAGTCAATATTCCCTTTTAGATATAAATTTTCAAAATTGCTCATCTATGAACTCTGCCTAGTTCCTAGGCCTTATGTGTATAAAGCTCTTTCTCTACCGTCCACAGGTGGATATTGGGTATACAATAAACTAGCCACTTCGGTGGCAAACCAAAAAAAAATAT
Organism: Cherax destructor; assembly: GCA_009830355.1. Classification (NCBI taxonomy): domain Eukaryota; kingdom Metazoa; phylum Arthropoda; class Malacostraca; order Decapoda; family Parastacidae; genus Cherax; species Cherax destructor. Next base: position 27,751 of record WNWK01014880.1, read on the forward strand.
CTATGAACTCCGGGGTGCAATACACTAAGTTCTCATGAAAATTGAGAAGAATAAAAAAAATTGAATTTCGTCATGATGGATGAAAAATAGAACACATAAGAACAGTTATTTTTTTTTTTTTTTGTACTCGACTTTATATTCTTTGTTTGTTTTAATAATTAAAACAACTAAAATTGGGAATGAATTATTTTGTTCAAACTCAACAATAAACTTTATAGATAAACTTTATTGCTAAATTTAATTGTAATATGGAGACCAAAACAGCTCTAATCAGGTGGGGCCCTTTCTAACGTGTAAAAATGTAATATAACCTCTAGACTTGTGTTGCTTACACTTCTTGATATAAACCCCAGTAATCTGTTTCCTTTTACGTACGTTTTAGGCATTGCTGTCTTGGTTTAAGGTTTGCACCAAAACCCCCCAAGTCCTTTTCGCAATCTGTATGGCTAAGTTCTACGTTATTTAACTTATAAGTGCTTGGGTTATGGACACTCCTGAGCTTCAGAACCTTGCATTTATCTACATTGAACTGCATCTGCCACTTTTCTGACCAGGAATTGAGTTTGTCTAAATCCTCATGAAGTTCCCTGACATCTACGTTTGAATCAATTATCCTACCTATCTTCGGGTCATCCCAATTTGCCTTTATAGTAATTCCTCGTCAAGGTCATTGATATATATTATAAAAAACAACGGGGTAAAAATGATCCCTGTGGGAAAACCCCCTTTTTACAGATCCTCACCGGTTTAACCCCATTTATGCACACTCTCTGCTTCCTATTGGGGATGACTCGATCCATGACAGCACTTTTCCCCCCAAAGCCATGAGCTGCCACTTTCTTTAACAGTCTCTGGTGCGGTACTCTATCAAAACCTTACTAAAGTCTAAATAAACAATATCAATTCTTTATCCTGATCAACAGCCTAAAAAGCTTTACAAAAAAGGTTAATAAATTGAAGGAGGGGGCCCCCTGGTGAATCCATGCTGGTATCATTAATCAAATTAGGTTATCTAAATGACTTCTAATAATACGCTATAATTGACTTATATTTTGCCTACAATTGGGTCGGGCTTATTGGGCGGTAGTTTGACGGTATGACTTGTCCCCTGCTTTAAAAATAAATTCAAAACCATCTTTCACATATCAGACACTACACCTGTTTGAAGAGAAAAATTTAAAAAATGTTGACTTTGGGTTTCCCGGTTCCAATTTACTTTCCCTTAAAAACCCCTTGAAAAAACCATCAGGACCCGGCGATTTATTTTGTTTCAGTCGGTCTACTTGTTTCAAAACCCATTTCGCTAGTGACGGATATTACAAAATTTATCTTCTTCAGGGACACTATAAAAATTAATTACTGGGATATTATTAGTGTCTTCCTGTGTGAAAACCAAAAGAAAATAATTTTTAAAAAATAAGACCCCAGAGTTATTTTTAAGGGGCCCTATCTTATTCCTATCTTTGTTCTATAAACCTGGAAAAAACATTTTTTGGGGTTGTTTTTTAATCCCCAGCAACTTTAATTTCATAGTTCCGTTCAGCAAAAAAAAAAAAGAAAGGAGGGAAAACCCAGGCCTGTTGGTCCAATGGGGTCCTTCTCTTTCCCTCCATAACAGAATAATGTTCAACCCAATCTTCAATTCTAACCAAGAAAAAAAATTTGATAATTTTATTTACTCATGTGTAATTCCAACTCAAATCCCAAACCCCTTTTCACTCATGAATTTATCCCAAACCCAAATTTGAAACTACCCAAGGTCCTTGTTTAATAACCCTACTAGGGAGACTTCCACTCATCAACTACCCCTTTTTCCAAAAATACTTTCCTATATCCTTTCTGAATCAAACTTAACTAATTTGAATCCATTATTTGGGGATATCCTCAAGACCTTATTAATATCCCCTTTGTTAATCCATTTTCCTTTATACCTCGATCATGTCTCCCCCCATTCTTCTCTTACAAGGAAGAATTTTCTTATACCCTTTTTTAAAGTCCCCCTTAATGTCAATATACTGATTTATAAAATGACCCCCACCCCTATTTATTGCCTATAAATTCCTTTATTCTTCCCAAAATATATTTGAGCCTATTATTCATTAATTTTCCCTTTCTACTTGATCTAATTTCTATATACGGGATAAATGTTCTTTGGGCAGCCTGTATAGTGTTGAAAGCGCATATTGATAGCTCTCTTCGTTACCCAGTCCCATTTTAAGGTTTCTAAGCCCATTATAAAGAACGTAAAAAAAGGAAAACTGCAGCAGGGGCCCACTGACCCATGCGGGCAAGTCATGGGGGGATTGGGAGAGGTAAAATGGTTGGAAATAAACTACAGATGGATTGGGGTAGATATATTACGTGAGTGGGAGAAGTACCCCAGTGCACCCCGTCCCGTGTCGAGTCTGCCTAGGAATGAGCGATGCCGGGGGGACTCCCCTCACATGGCGGGCATAGTGCGTCATAAGACTCAAGGGGTTTTTTAAAGCTGGTCTTACCTCATATACTACACAAGTACAGTATAGTACAATTAGTTCATATACTACACAAGTATAATACATATGGTATATATGACAGCTGTTTAAATACCGTATGTCCCCCGACATACTAGAACCTATACTGAACAGACAGGTGCACTGGGGGGAATTATACAATAGCAAAACTTTTAACTTAGAACTAATAAAAAAATAAAGGAAAAATCGACTTGATAATTTAAATTTAAAAACTAATCTTACTATCACACTTTTGAATTAATGGAAAAAGGGAAATTTGAAAGGGTCTTGAGATAATAAATATATATATATATATATATATATATATATATATATATATATATATATATATATATATATATATATATATATATATTACAATTACAAATTTGATATTTGATCGATCAATCTGTATTCAGCCTCAAGGGTTTGAGGAAGAATAAATATATAAAGGGTAGAAGTTTTAACAGGAAAGATAGACTCGGCTAGCAAACGGTCATACTGTTAAAACTCAGAACTCGGGGAGAACTTGAACAAAAAAAATCACTAGATACTAAATCTGATAACAAAACACACAGTAAATAATTCAGTTCTAAACGGGTTTTTCTAATTTTCTATCTTTGGCTAAAACATTCACCCCCAAGGTGAAAAACTGCCACCACTTGTCGTGTGGGTATTGGGAGGGAAATAGGGTTTGGGGAAGTAAACTCACGGATGGTGGGGAGTGATTATTACGTTGGGGAGAGGTAAGTGTCCCCCATCAGTTTTTTTGGTCTGCCTAGGAATGAGGGCGTCCCCGGGTAGACGCCTCCATGAGCGGGCATGGGATTTCTTAAGACTAAAGGGGATCTTACATCTAAAGGCTGGTCTTACCTCATATACTACACAAGTATAGTATAATTGTTCATATACTACACAAGTATTATACATATGGTATATATGACCCTCTATGTCTGTGATCTTTTAAATTGTTGCATAAAAACGGGCATAAATTTGAAATAATACATACAGATCTGTCTGGATAAAATTTTTAGAAAATGGGAAAAATTTTCCTTGTCAGTAAGACCCCAATTTATTTTTAAGGGGACCTATCTTATCTCAAACTTTTTTTCTATAAACCGGGAAAAAAATTTTGGGTTTTTTTTAACTAGCAATTTTAATTTATACCCTTTGCTTTTTTTACCCCTTTTTTAAGTCCCCCTTAATGTCATTATACTGATTTATAAAAACCCCACCCCTTTTTATGCGCCATAAATTTTTTTCTGCCCTAAAAATATTTGAGCCATTATTCATTCATTTTGGGTCATTTTCTTATCTAATTTTTTTATACGGGTAAATGTTCTTTGGGCAGTGTATAGTGTTAAGAAAACTGCATATGATACTCTCTTCGTTACCCCAGTACCAGATGATAAGTGTTCTCTAATCCCATTGTAAGCTGCTGGAAAATTTGGGGCCGTTACTGAGTTATCCCCATTTGTACATCCATTCAATGTTAAAGGTAATTGATTTGTGGTCGTTGTGCCGGTTCCTCGTAATTTCTAAATTTATAACTAGGGGTTTTTGTTTCCCCGAACCAAGTCAAGTAGGTTATTTTCCCAGGGTTTTGTCAAAATCTTCAAAAAAAAAATTCTGAACTACTTTAAAAAATCGTTAGATTCTAAATTCCCTGTCAAGAAATTCCCAAACAATTTGACTAAAGTTAAAGTCCCTAAATTCTCGTTATCATGCCTTGGGCCTTAACAATTTCCTCCCAAAGTAGTCCCTTGTTTCCCCATATAAGTTTGAAAGACGATATTCACGCCTAAAATCAATTTTTTACCCCTCTGAAAACTCATATAACAGACTCTATGTATTATTTCAGACATACCCGTTTTTTGAACAATTTTAAAAGATCACGGACAAGAGTGCCACCCCACCCCCTTCTCAATACTTCTGTCTACTTGGAAAAATTTTAAAAACCCCGGATATGACATTCCCGGCATATCCCGATTTTCAATTTAAACCATGTCTCAGTTTTTTAAAAAAATCAATAACCCCCTAGCAACTAATCTCAACTCGTCCATCTGATTCCCAGCATACGACTATTGGTGTAATATCATTTAAAAAACCCTCCTTTTTTTTTTACCCTTCCTGCTCAGTTCTGTTTTCCCTATACCTATTACTGTCCTTTCACCAAGTACTGGCTTTTCAGTATCCACCTTATTCTGCCTATTACTAGTTTCCCCAGAACTCATAATATTACTAAGGGGCTTTATTTTTTCCCCCAAAACCCCCATAAATTTTCAGTTTAAAGCCCTAACAGCCCCTCCCTGCAGTTTCCAGTGCCCCCCCCCCAGACCTAGATAAGTGAACCCCATCCCTGGCATACATGTCATTTCTGCCATGAAAAGGTCCCAGTTGTCAATGAATGTTACTGAATTTTCCTTACAGTATTTGTCCAGCCACAATTGACACCAATTGCCCTGGACAGCCATTCATTTCAACTCCTCTCCTTGGCAAAATACCATATGACAGGGTTCCCACCCTTCTTCCTAATTATGTCTATTGCTGACCTATACCTGCTAGTCAGGTCCTCACTCCTACGTCTGCCAACATCTTTGCCTCCAGCACTGAGACAGATAATAGGATTGCTCCATTACCTCATGATGTCGTCCAGGCGGCAACAATATCCTCCATCCCAGCCCCAGGAAAACAAACCCTCTGTCTCCTACTTCTATCTTTCAAACAGAAGGCCCTATCCATGTACCTAATCTGTCTATCCCCAACAAGAACAATGTTTTTACCTTCCTTTGTGTCGTTCGTGGTGATGATCCTAGTAGTCGATTTTACATTCATTGGGTAGGACAGAAAATGGGTTCGATGTTTCCACAACATTCTCCTGGGTCTTCGTTGTTTCTACCTCTCCATCCGTCCTCTTTATCCTTAACTTTGTCCCATGCATTCCAGCCACTGTCCAGGTTCCTTTCTTGGCTGAGGGGTTCTCAACAGGAGATTCAGAATCATCTTGGTTTCCTCAGTCAGCTGTATCTCAAGCTTAGCTACCCTCAGTTCTTCCTTCAGCTGCTGGTAAAAGTAGCTCAAGAGTGGACATCTTCTTCAGATTCACAGAGAGCACACAAGACACGTCTTCATCTTGGGTTATGCATTATATTTTGGGCTATGCACTATATATTGGGTTATGCACTATATCTTGGGTAATGCACTGTATCTTGGGTTATCACTATATCTTAGGTTATGCACTATATCTTGGGTTATGAACTGTATCTTGGGTTATCACTATATCTGGGGTTATCACTATATCTTGGGTTATGCACTATATCTTGGGTTATGCACTGTATCTTGGGTTATACTATGTCTGGGGTTATGCACTATATCTTGGGTTATGCACTGTATCTTGGGTTATGCACTATATCTTGGGTAATGCACTATATCTTGGGTTATGCTCTATATCTTGGGTTATTCACTATATCTTGGGTTATGCACTATATCTTGGGTTATGCACTATATCTTGGGTTATGCACTATATCTTGGGTTATGCACTGTATCTTGGGTTATGCACTATATCTTGGGTTATGCACTATATCTTGGGTTATGCACTGTATCTTGGGTTATGCACTATATCTTAGGTTATGCACTATATCTTGGGTTATGCACTATATCTTGAGTTATGCACTATATCTTGGGTTATGCACTCTATCTTGAGTTATGCACTGTATCTTGGGTTATGCACTGTATCTTGGGTTATGCTCTGTGTCTTGGGTTATGCACTATATCTTGGGTTTGCACTATATCTTGGTTTATGCACCGTGTCTTGGGTTATGCACCGTGTCTTGGGTTATGCTCTATATCTTGGGTTATGCTCTATATCTTGGGTTATGCACTATATCTTGGGTTATGCACTGTATCTTGGGTTATGCACTGTATCTTGGGTTATGCAGTGTATCTTGGGTTATGCACTATATCTTAGGTTGTGCACTATATCTTGGGTTATGCAATGTGTCTTGGGTTATGCTCTATATCTTGGGTTATGCACTATATCTTGGGTTATGCACTGTATCTTGGGTTATGCACTGTATCTTGGGTTATGCAGTGTATCTTGGTTTATGCACTATATCTTGGGTTATGCACTATGTCTTATGTTGTGCACTATATCTTGGGTTATGCACTATATCTTGGTTTATGCACCGTGTCTTGGGTTATGCACTATATCTTGGGTTATGCAATATATCTTGGGTAATGCACTATATCTTATGTTATGCACTATATCTTGGGTTATTCCCTATATCTTTGGTTATGCTGTGTACCTTGTGTTATGCATTGTATCTTGGGTTATGCACTATATCTTGGGTTATGCACTATATCTTGGGTTATGCACTATATCTTGGGTTATGCACTATATCTTGGGTTATGCAATATATCTTGGGTTAGGCACTATATCTTGGGTTATGCACTATATCTTGGGTTATGCACTATATCTTCGGTTATGCACTATATCTTGGGTAATGCACTATAACTTGGGTTATGCACTATGTCTTGGGTTATGCACTATATCTTGGGTTATGCACTATATCTTGGGTTATGCACTATATCTTGGGTTATGCACTATATCTTGAATTATGCACTATATCTTGGGTTATGCACTATATCTTGGGTTATGCACTATATCTTGGGTTATGCACTATATCTTAGGTTATGCACTGTATCTTGGGTTATGCACTATATCTTGGGTTATGCACTGTATCTTGGGTTATGCACTGTATCTTGGGTTATACACTATATCTTGGGTTATACTTTTCTTGGGTTATCACTATATCTTGGGTTATGCACTACATCTTTGGTTATACTATATCTTGGGTTATGACTATATCTTGGGTTATGCACTATAGGGTTATACTATATCTTGGGTTATGACTATATCTTGGTTGCACTATATCATGGGTTATGCACTATATCTTGGGTTATGCACTATCTTGGGTTATGCACTATATCTTAGGTTATGCACTGTATCTTGGGTTATGCACTATATCTTGGGTTATGCTGTATCTTGGGTTATGCACTGTATCTTGTGTTATGCACTATATCTTGGGTATGCACTATATCTTGGGTTATGCACTATATCTTGGTTATGCTAATTTGGTTATGCACTATATCTTGTGTCGCGTGGGTCTTGGGAGAGATATATAGGAGGTCAAAGATACTCCTTGTTGGATGATTACGGTATATTTACAGTAAGTGAAGGAGAGTCCAGCCACCCGTCTGTCTCGCCTGTAGGTCTAACGTTAGTGAGAGAGAGTGCCTATGAGAGGCTGTGCACATGCGCTGAGCCTCTGACGTCAGCGGGTACCGTGACGTCACACGCAAAGGGACCAGCTGTATAAAAGGAAAGATACACTACACAAGTGTATATATGATACTGACACGACACTTGTGTTATGCACTATATCTTGGGTTATGCACTATATCTTGGGTTATGCACTATATCTTGGGTTATGCACTATATCTTGGGTTATGCACTATATCATGGGTTATGCACTATATCTTGGGTTATGCACTATATCTTGGGTTATGCACTATATCTTGGGTTATGCACTGTATCTTGGGTTATGCACTGTATCTTGTGTTATGCACTATATCTTGGGTTATGCACTATATCTTGGGTTATGCACTATAACTTGGGTTATGCACTATATCTTGGGTTATGCACTATATCTTGGGTTATGCACTATATCTTGGGTTATCACTATATCTTGGGTTATGCACCTATATCTTGGGTTATGCACTCTATCTTGGGTTATACTATATCTTGGGTTATACTATATCTTTTGTTATGCACTATATCTTGGGTTATACACTATATCTTGGGTTATGCACTATATCTTGGGTTATGCACTATATCTTGGTTTTACACTATATCTTGGGTTATGCACTATATCTTGGGTTATGCACTATATCTTTTGTTATGCACTATATCTTGGGTTATACACTATATCTTGGGTTATGCACTATATCTTGGGTTATGCACTATATCTTGGTTTTACACTATATCTTGGGTTATACTATATCTTGGGTTATGCACTATATCTTGGGTTATGCACAATATATCTTGGGTTATGCACTATATCTTGGGTTATACACTATATCTTGGGTTATGCACTATATCTTGGGTTATACATTATATCTTGGGTTATGCACTATATATTGGGTTATGCACTATATCTTGGGTTATGCACTGTATCTTGGGTTATACATTATATCTTGGGTTATGCACTATATCTTGGGTTATGCACTATATCTTGGGTTATGCACTATATCTTGGGTTATGCACTATATCTTGGGTTATGCACTATATCTTGGGTTATGCACTATATCTTGGGTTATGCACTATATCTTGGGTTATACACTATATCTTGGGTTATGCACTATATCTTGGGTTATGCACTATATCTTGGGTTATACACTATATCTTGGGTTATGTACTATACCTTGGGTTATGCACTGTATCTTGGGTTATGCACTATATCTTGGGTTATGCACTGTATCTTGGGTTATGCACTATATCTTGGGTTATGCATTGTATCTTGGGTTATGCTCTATAACTTGGGTTATGCACTATATCTTGGGTTATGAACTATATTGATGTATGAGAACAGATGTGCCGTTAAAGTTCATCTTCTATGACTGATGGTCTGGTTGAGCCACAGTTCAGAAAACGCTAGGAAAAATATATTCAAAACATTTCAGATTTGTGGTTCACAGTTGTTATTGCCGAGACAACTTCCACTGAGATTGTGTCTTGGTTATTGAGTGGTCGTGAGGGCACAATGGTCAGAAGATTTCACCTGTTGTAAGCACCTGTTGACCTAGGTGTAGTTGAATATATGACACAGTAGCAATTACCAACCACTGAGAGTGCATGCTGCCCTGTATCATTTAATTACCATAGTCAACAATCTTCAACCACTGAGTTTACCTGGTGCAATACGGATAGTCAATGGAGTCTTTATTCAACAAACTGAGACTATATAGAGTACCTGTTGATTGTGTAATCCACGGACATTATAGTCAGTGGAATAGTGTGGTTCAGAGTTTATACTCAGCAGCGGGAGCCGCTGAGTAAGGCGAGCTTGACCTTTGCCATAACATCGGAGAAAAATAAGTAATCGGCTTTAGGGATAACTTACAGGGACTTGATGCATAAGTTTGAAGGTGATGGCTCAAGGTCAGCTCCAGCCTCTACATATAATTCTTCATATCTTGAAGAAATTTCTCGTTGCAGAAGAAGCCCTTACAACCTCTGTCATATATACCTTCATCAAACTATACAGTTTTACCAAGACATGTATCACGTGGTAAACATCTACATAGAGCTAAACGTCACCCAAGTTTCTTCATATATTACAAGTATAATTTCGACGAAGCATTGAGCTATTATTCTATTTCAGCTAATTGACAATTCCAGAATTTTTAAGGTTTAATTTAATCCTTTTGTTGTTCAGTTGTGAGCTGACGACACTACAACTGAGCTATGAGCTACCACTACGAGGTCGTACATGTGTGTTGTAAATGTTTAACGTAACTTGTGATTGGAGTGTAAATGGTACAGGCATGATATATACAGTGGTACCCCGGATTTCGTACAGCTCCCAACTCGAACAATTATGTAAGTGTATTTTGGGGTCTGAAACGGACTAATCTAATTTACATTATTCCTTATGGGAACAAATTCGTTCTGTAACGGCACTCGAACAGCCTTCTGGAATGAATTATTGACGAAATCCGGGTACCAATATATATATATATATATATATATATATATATATATATATATATATATATATATATATATATATATACAGTGGTACCCCGGTTTACGATGGTCCCCAAACTCACCCTTTTATGTAAGTTTATTTTTAAATGCTTTTGTAAGTGTAATTTTGGGGGTCTAAAGGACTAGTCTATTTTACAACTTTTCTTAAGGAGATAAATTCGTTTGGTAATGGCACTTGAACAGCATTCTGGAATGAAAAAATATCGTAAACCGGGTACCACTGTATATATATCGTGCTATTCTGGCTTAAATAGCCTTACTATTTAAGGCAAACCAAAATTGCCTTAAATATAAGACATCCAGGACATTATGTCCTCGGATGAAAAACACGTAGCTTGGCTGGGCGTTATTCTTGTAGAATTACGTGGTCCTGTGGGTTAGAGCGTCATGTGTTTTCCTCACCATAAGGTGGGCCAAAGCAGCATGGGTTCGAATCCGGCTAGTCGCAGTGTTGTTATTGATCAATACAACACGTTCGTGGTTACTATAATATATATATATATATATATATATATATATATATATATATATATATATATATATATATATATATATATATATATATATATATATATATATATATATATATATGCAAAAAATCAGTAAACAGGTGATAAAAATATGCAAGACAACCATTATGAAAAATAGAAGAATTCAAGTGTTTCGTGATACTCACATTTCAAGGAACATATAGTTCCTTGATAATGTGTATCACAAATTGAATTCTTCTATTTTTCATAGTGGTTGTCTTGCATATATATATTATTGAGAGGGAGAGAGAGAGAGAGAGAGAGAGAGAGAGATAGAGAGAGAGAGAGAGAGGAGTGAACCCATGACTAGCCCAAACAGTTGTTTGTTAATGTCGTCTTCAAATCTTTAAAAGAGGTATAACTATATCATTGCCTTATTTACAAAAGTCCCAGTTGATCAAGCTATGGATATCCTTCGCAGGAATATTAATGATGATTCAGAGTTACCTGTACCTTGCCAGGTTTTTTGTGAGCTTCTTCACTCTGTTCAGTAGAATCGATTTAGATTTGAATATAACAAATATAAAGAGGTGTCCAGAGTTGGCCATGGGTTCACCCCTTAGTGCAGTCCCGGCCAATTTATATATGGAGGACCTAAAATCCAGACTGATCCTAAATACCATCCCTAGCCAACTAATTACTATTTCTCTACGTACTTTTTCTCACAGGAGAAAACTGACTTTCCTATAAAGTCTACCGTAAACCCATTTAAAAGAGTGACCTACATTTCTTCTTTCACAATGACACCAGAACTGAAAGATGGGTAGCACTAGGCTTCTTTCTGAGAATTTGCAAAATTTTCCCAGTGCGTAGATCCTCGAGGAAGAATGCATATACATCCCACATGCATTTATACATGATTGCAGGAAACGTGCAACACACATCCTTAACAAGATTCCCAGCAATCCAAGTTACATACATTAACTGATCAGCGACGTTGCTACTAACGTATCTAAAATTGACAAGAAACTTATTAAAATATCCACCAGCTTTTCAATTACTATTAATATAATATAACATCTTTATTTACTACAAGTACATGTACAAGGTATACAGACCATAGCTGACATCAATGGCATACTACTATATAGAAAGCCACTTGTTATGCTGAGCATTTCCCCAAATTATGTCAGTGTAAGAACCCAATAATGACTCTGGCACAGGATTATTCACTATACTGTGGAGGGTGTGACAAAGTACTTGTGGGAAACAACGACATCTCTGGATATTAGGATCAGTGAACACCTTCAGTGGAAACGCGGGTGTACAACACAGGAACGATGTTGGGCACCATGAAATTCAGTGAGGCAAAATTAGTCATTAAGAAAGATTTATGACGGCGAAAGTATATAGGGGTTGTCCTAATTGTTGACAGTAACACTATTCTGGAGACAGCTGCAACATGATGTTGACAGGTCTTTCTGAAACCCAACCCATTTCACCACCATTGTACTATGTATTACTACTACCACCCTCTCGCTGCTTACCACATGACTCCTGCCACTATATATACTCTTAGTTATCTCTGTATTAGGACTGAAGAAGCCGCTCGTGACTAAACGATTCCTTTAATAAATGTACTGATCTGTACATATAATTTTTCCGCATCTAGTCGCTATTACCGTATCATTTTTCACCTATATGTGGCAGCAGACATGTCTAAGCTCCTTTCCGGTCTCTTCGCTTGACGCTACTCGGTTCACTCCCTTCTAGCTTCGAGAGCCTTTCCGTACCTCTTCCTAAAGCTATGCATGGATTCTACCTTTAGTACTCCACTTTCCAGGTCGTTAAACGTCCGGACTACTCTAAGGCTGAGTAAATACTTTCTAACATCCTTTTGACTTATCTCTGTTTTCAAATTCCAGCTGTTGTCTCGTGTTCCTGTCAACTCTTTCAATTACTCTCGGTATTTTGTACACTTTCTTTTATTACCCCAGTCTCTCTTCCCTCTAATTCCACCAGTTTTACTTACCTTAACCTCTTCTCATAGCATTTACCCCTTTGCTCCGGGACCAGTTTCTTGGCAAACCTCTCCACTTTCTCCAATGTCTTGCTATGATTGAGTAGGTTCCACATTAGTGCTGCATACTCCAGCATGTGCTGACATATGCAGTATACAGTGTCTTGAATAACTTCTTGCTTAGGTTCCTGGGAGCTGTTCTCAGATTTGCCAGATGCAGCTTTACTACAGCGGATTATTATTTTTTTCCACTCAGGCGATATGCTCGGTACAGTGCTTACCACGACGTCCTTCTCTTGAGTAAAATTTGCAGTTTTTGCCCTCCTAGCCTGTTCTCCATCTTCTGTCTTCTTTGTCTATCCCAGTCTTCATAACTTTCTGCTTGCTGGGGTTAAATTTTAGTAGCTATTTGTTAAACTAGACTTTTAGCCTGTCCAGGTTCATTTACGGTTATTACGCACACAGGTAATGAATGGCCTGTGAGACCTGGTCGTAATGGGAATTTTAGCAAACAAAACTCAGCAGTAGACAATGTATATTTGCTTTCACACACTATATACAGGTATGTACAATATGTACAGATAGAAAAATAGGTACACCATGGTGACAGATGGCAAGCACAAACCAGAGAGGGTGCACTGTACTCAACCAGCAGGTAGGCAAGTCTGCCAATACTTACCGCAAGTGAACGACGTTGCTTCAGTTTTCCCCCAGTCTTGCCTGTGATTGGTCAATAAACCCAAAGGGTACTGGTTTAACTATGGGTACCCTATCGATCGTTAAACCCTTAGCACCCTGTTCACGGGTTGGGAGGCAGCCTATATGGGAGTGTGACTACACCGAAAAAATTGTAACAATCTCTTTGCATGCCACAGCGGTCTATTCTAGTCCTCACTTGTTTGTATTCTCCTCATTAGTTTCACATCTTAGAACAATGATATCTCTATGCCCCCTTCCTAGTTCTAATCTTTGTATTACCACATACCCATTATGACACATCTTCCTGGATAATCACTCGTTGTTTCCTCCCTATTAAGTACTCTTGATCCATTATAGAGCCTTTCCTGATTTTCTTCCTGCTCCTTTAGCTTTTGTCCCAGTCTCTTGTGTGGTACTGTGTTAAAAGGTTTTAACAACCCAAAAAAATATTCAGTATACTGATATGTCTCTCCTACCTCTTCTGTTGCCTTGTCTGTGAGACTGTCAGGGAAAAGTTCATTAAATAAGAGTGGAAGAGTGACTCAGAAGTGGAGGCAATATGACTGGTACTATGACTGTACTGAAAGGGTGTGTGAGCCGCTACCGCACTCCTCCCCCACCTTCTCCACCTGGGCCCTTGCTAAGGACGCTCCGTCACTTGGCTTTCTGCTCTCAAGTCTGTATGGAGTTCCACTCTTGGTTAGTTATAATATGTTAGGGTTTAACTTAATTTAATATAGACATCAGTTCTACTCTTGTTGCGATTTAAATTTATATTAACGAAATGTTCCTGGTCATCACCTTTTTTTAAAAGGCCTTCAGTCTATCATTGGTGACTTCTCCAGTTTGTAATTTTTTCCTGAGCCTTCTACAGTTCAGGTCACTCGACAGAAAGAGACTTGAAGAGCTGGGATCTAGGCTTAGATCGAAACATGATAATTCTTCATTCTGAGAACTCTGCTGTTCTACTACCTCTATGTGGTGAACGATCTCTTCAAGGACCTCTTTTTGAGAACTTTGCTTTTTTTAACCACCAGGACTGAGGTTCTATTTCTACAACCTCCTTCGTGTAGGAACTCTTCATTTTCCCTATACATCTGTTGCCGATCTCCCGTTATCCACCAGTGTCAGGGCAGCCAAACTATTAACTACGCTGCTGTGTATCTTCATTGGCGTTAGTACCTTCTGGAGCTGGACTTCACAGTCATCACGACCACTTGTAACCAGCCGGTTTTCTCGTTAAACTCCAGTGATTCCTGAGCATCCTCCCAGAATCGGAAGACTATCATTCCGATATTTGTACATATTACGCTTGTTTCATTTGATGTATTCATTTATTTAATTTTTCCATGATTTGCTTCAGTTAGGACGAGTTCATAATTGTTTTAATTTTTGAGATTTTCTTATATTTCATAAAAATGGTTTATCTTATTTTGGTTATGAAGGTTCATCAGCGCTGAGACCCTCAAATAATATTTGATAAGGCTGGTTTCTCCTTATATAAAAATCAATGATAACATAATAAAATAAACATTTTCATTAATATGCAAAAAATAGTAAATATAAAAGACTTCAACATAAAATTAATCCTACTTGAAGTAAAGAAAAGAAAAATGAAATACGTATATAAATAATTAGTGACTCAAAGCTAATGGTCGCTCACCATGCCCAGCCCTTCTAGGGCAGGGTAGGTGCCAAGGCTGGAGCTTGCTACCATCTGCGGCTCGCAAGCCTGCCCTTCCGTCAGCCTCCTTGGGGCGGGGAAGGTAGCAGACCAGAGTGGCCTGGCAACTATCTACCTACCTGCCTCGTGCTTGTGGGCGGAATATGGCTGAGGCCTGGGACCAGTTGGTCCCACCGCTGAGGTACCCCTCCCATGGGAGACTCGGTCTCTGCTCTCCCACGCCAGGGAGCCGGGCCGGGTCGCCATCTGGTAAAGACCCGGGCCAGGAGATTTCCGGTGAATCAACACCTCCTCCTGATGTTCTGGGCACGATATTGATGATGATGGAGGAAGGGGTCACAGGTGGACGTGACTGTTGACACACTGAGTAGACAGTGATCCCAACACGAATAGACATTCTGATGAACAGAGGTACTGTGAACCTCTGACATCCACAACACTTGTGAAGAAGTTGAGTCGCCAGTAGAGAACCACCATGAAACACTGGTGGACTCATGAGAGTGGGGAAAGTTTTGTAGTTGTGTGTCAGCTTTGAGTGGAAAGGAACCAGTGTAGGTAGAGTTGTCAGATTGGCACTCAGATCTTGTCAAGATCTATGCTGCCCTTCTTATCTCGCCTGTGTCAGTTGACCCAAGCCGACAACTAAGGAGATTTAATGGGAGCCGCAAGTCAAGTGACTGACTACCGGTCGGAGAGACACTCATCACCTCCACGAGGTGCAGAACGGGTGTTTTAATAGGTCTTGAGTGCCGAGTCTTGCGGCTGCGATTGTTTACTAGGTAGTGTAGAAGGTTGAAGGAACATTGTTTGTTGACTAGTATCGGCTTTATTGAATAATCAAATGGGTTCACAGCGGGAAGAGTTAGGGGGTAGGCCGAAAGCCAGGCTGCAGAAAGGAGACATTGATCTAGTGAAGGTAGACTGGTCAGTGAGACCGACGGGCACAGTGTCTCACTGACCTGGAATGAAATTGTCTTCACTTCATCACCATACACAAAAAGCATCCATCTTCAACGAGTTATCGTGATGTGTCTGCAAGTCTTAGCATCCAGACACAGGGACACTCCATGCCCCAGTGTCCCACGCTGTTCTCAAGTCACGTGTTCAACGTTCCCGTATGTTCTGCTTTTTTCCCCAGCTCATCACGGCTATTTCAGCAAACAAGAGGGTGAGTTTGTGGTGATTTCAGCTTTTAAATGGGGGTTTTCCCCCTGTTGTTGTGGTGAGAAAGGTAGGCACTCAGTTCTGGCCCCACCCACGCCCCACCCGGGTATCCCCCCCTCCCACCACTGTTTTAATAGGTCTTGAGTGCAGAGTCTTGGGGCTGTGATTCTTTATAGCGTAAAGTTGAAAGAACACTCCCTTTTGACTAGTGTGGGCTTTATTTAAAATAAAGGGTTTGGGCGGGCATTTGGGGGGTAGGAAAAAGCCCCCGCGGGGGGAAAACGTTGATCTCATGGGGGCCGGTCAGTGAGACTGACTGGAAGCGCCTCATGACCTGGGCGGACTAGGGGGCGCCCATAGTGCCGTGGGATAAAAATCTGAGACATCATGCTTCTAAGGGGGGAGGGGGGGGTGGAAATGGGGCCCCCCCCTAACAGAACAAGCATTACCAAAAAAACTACAACCACCATGCATTCATACTCCCCCACCCCTATCTAAATTTTCCCTCACATATTTTCTACGTTTTCTTTGTGCCCCTTGTAGGTTTAACACTTCATTTTTGATAATAATAATAATAATAATAAAAATTAAAAATAAAATAATAATAATAATAATAATAATAATAATAAAAAATTTAAAAATAAAAATTTTAATAATAAAAATAATATTAATAATAAAAATATGCTTTTTTTTTATAAAAAAAGACAGAATATACTGTCTGTAAAATTGGTGGTTGTTTATTAACTCAATCCTTTTGGGTCTTACCATTCTTTTGAAAATTTTCAACCTGATAATTTTTCAGTTACCCCTTTACCTTAGACCGAGTTATTACTATTTGTCTGCCCCTCTACAAATATTTCCTGTCCTCTACACTTCAGGTTTGGGGATACTTGTTAAGTGTCCTGACTCACACTTTGTTTTCCCTTTTGTCTTTTATGTCTTATAAGGGTAATTTCCTTTCAAGTTATACCCTTTCCCCAAATTGTCACTGAGCCTTTTTCTTTTGCTTCCCATATTCGTTTCTAGTTTTCCTCCTTTTTTGTTTATCTCTTTTTTGCATTTTTTTTTTTCCCATGCTTACCTTTCAGCTTTAATATCGTTTCCGGGGAAAAAAAGGTCATTATTCTTTCTGTCTTTCTGTTGCTTTTTTTGTTCCTTGTTGGGTTTATCCTCTGCCTCCCAGCATTTTGAATACTCATCAACCTTTGCGCCCTTTTTTCCCCCATACCCACATCCGGGAATTACCATGCCGGGCTGTCTTCTAGTTTCCAATTTTCCCCCAAAATTTAGAGATTTTTAAAATGGGATCAAACACTATACTGGGCAAAAATCTCTAGTTATCCCCGGGAATTTCTGAGACATGATTGCGGAATTTGAATAAATTTTAAAAAGATCAAGAAAAATACAGCCTAACTTATGAGATTAATGAATGTTCTAATTGATAAGTAATGAAAATTCAAAGATAAATTTTTAAAAAAGAAAAAAAAATTTTGGGGAAGGATAACACTTTTAAAATTCAAAGAAATCTTTTTTTAATTAATTGCAAAGGGGATTTTTTTTACTCCAAATTTTAACAAAAAAATGTAAAAAAATGATAAATCAATGCAAAAAAAATAAAATAAAATCAACAATCCTTATGCAAAAAAACAGTATGATAAAACAAGTTACTAAAAAAAAAAAAAAATTGCCGCACAATTAAAAAGAATTTTCCTGAAAAAACAGTGGTACCCGACTTGATGGCCCCACACACCCTTTTATGTGTTTTTTTTTTAAATTCTTTTGTAAGGGAATTTTGGGGGGCTAAACAGACTAGTCTTTTTACATCATTTCAGAGATAAACGTTTGGGAATGGCATTGAAAACATTCGAATAAAAAAAATTTAAATCGGGTACCACTATTAGCATTCAGAACGCTGCACTGAAATCTAAAATCGATGGTGGAATCAGGAAATCAATGTTAACCCCCCTTTTCCCCCTCAGCTGGGTTAATCTTGCCAAACCTTTCACACAGGCTTAGATACTTGGGGTCTTTTAAAATATGAGCACTGCTCAAGGGGTTTTTGGGGATGGAACAAGGGGGTGTTAGCACTGTGCGAATGAAATGAACAGCAAAACACGCACCTATAGGGGAAAACATTAGGGGAAAACAGTCACAAAAAAAAAAAACACAAACCAGGCCTATGCAAATATTATGCATTTGTATCTGAGGGATGGAATTTCTGGGAAAAAAAAATGGACATGAAAGCCACCCGAAAACCTTCCCCCAAAGACAACAGGGAAATACCTCCCCTGTAAACTTTCCACCCTGAAAGGCCCCATCATTCGGAAAAACAGTGCTATAAAATTTAGGCACACCACCTAAAAGGTACAAGACGACACAGAACATCCAGACCATGGGAAACCTGGGTAGCCAAACCACTCCAGAGAGAGGTTTTTAGCGCCAGGAAGGAAAAAAAGCTGGCGGAAATGACGAAATCACACCCCAACTGCAATAATTTCTGAGTGGAATACAGTCATTGGCCTCCACTCCAGAACAAGAGATATTGTGCCAAAAAAAGACCCACCCCATCAATCCAACGACATTCATCTTTGCAAATATACAGGTCAAACCAGCAACAAATAACAAGAAACCTTACATCCGTGGACTCCCTTCAGAGTCAAATGCAATGTTTGCGGCTTTCACAGAGACCCACATAAAGGATCACTTGGACAATGAAATATGGATCCCTGGCTACAACCTATACAAATGTGACAGAGTGAACAGGCAAAAGGAAGGAGAGGGAATGGGTGGGTTGGCCTGTATATCACAGAGTCACTTATATGCTCAGAACTACTAAATGCCTCAAATGATGTAGTTGAAGTTTTAGCAGTAAAGATCGAGAATCAAAACCTGGTCATCGTGGTTGTATACAAGCCTCCGGATGCAACGTCCCAACAATTCCAGGAACAGCTTCTGAAAATTGACCACTGTCTGGAAAAACCTTCCAGCTCCTGCCCCCAACATCTTGCTCCTGGGGGACTTCAACCTAAGGCACCTAAAATGGAGGAATATTGCAAATAATGTGGTAGCAGAGATAACACCAGGAGGCAGCTCAGATGAAAACTCGCACACACACGAGCTTGTAAATCTCTGCACAAAATTCACCTTAAACCAGCAAATAATAGAGCCTACAAGATTGAAAAATACGCTGGACCTCATCTTCACTAACAATGATGATCTGATACGAAATGTCTCATATCTAAAACGATATACTCAGATCAAACAAATAGGGCCCAGACATATATGAGGGCCCCAGATCGACAAAATGTGATGAGTCGGGGGCTTTCTCAATTACAACTTCAATAACAAAACTATAGGTGGGACCAAGAAACCAAGTCCTATGATATAAACTGGGAAGATACCTACGCATCCGGTCCTAACCTATGTCTAGAAAATTAACTCTGGCACTGAGGTTTGCTCAAGGCAAATTCCCTTAAGGAAAAGGGGGGAAGAAGATGTAAACTAGAAAGAGAGAGGGCTCCTATACAGACGACGGCAAAGAATAACAGAGCGGCAAAAGAGGCCAATATATCTGAAATAGTGGGAGGCACTGGTCAGAGAAATAGCAAACATCAAATTAAAACAAAGGAATCTTACAGGACTCAAAAGCGGGAAGAACTAAAAATAAATGAAATTAAAAAAGAAACCAAAGTATTTCTTTCTTATGCCAAAACAAAGTCGACAACATCCAGTATTGGGCCCTACAAAACGGATGGGTCCACACAGATGACAGAAAATGAGTGAGTTACTAAAGTCCCAGTATGACTCAGTTTTTGGAGCCGCAAACCAGACTGAAAGTTGAAGACCTAAATGATTTTTTATGAGAGTGCCACAGAACCTGGTAGACGCAAGCCTATCTGACTTACCCTGACGCCACTGACTTGAAAAAAACGATAAATAACGTGGGCCATGCCCCCGCCCAGGCCCCGACTCATGGAACTCCGTGTTCATCAAGAACTGCAAGAAGCCCCATCATTGCTTTAACATCCTATGGAGAGGGGGCATGGACACTGGGGTCGTTCGCAGTTACTAAAAACAACAGACAGCCCCCTCCCCCAAAGGCGGCAGTAAAGCAATAGCAAAGAACTACAGACCAATAGCACTAACGTCCCATATCCCTAAAAATCTTTGAAAGGGTTCTAAAAGCAAGATCGCCACTCATCTAGATAACCATCAATTACACAACCCGGGCGGCATGAGTTTAGGCAGGTCGCTCCTGTCTGTCCAACACTGGACCACTACGACAAGGTCCAGGATGCTCTGAAGACAAACAGAATGCAGTTGTTATATCACAGACTTTGCAAAAAAACCTTTGATAAGTGTGACCATGGTGTAATAGCACAAAATGCGTGATAAAAGGAATAACAGGAAAAGTTGGTAGATGGATCTATAATTTCCTAACAAGTAGAACACAAAAGTAGTAGTCAACAGAGTAAAATCTGGGCGGCTACTCCCATCCTGTTCCTCATCCTTATATCGGACATAACAGGAATATCAGCCACAGTGCTTGTCTTCCTTTGCAGATGACACCCAATCTGTATGACAGTGTCCCTGCAAGTCAACAGACATCAACCAAATCTTTAAATGGGCCAGAAAACAATAAAGTTCAATGATAAGAAATTTAATTATCCGATATGGAAAAGGGAAATTGATCCATCGGAGTATAAAACAAATTCCAACTACACAATAGAGGAAAAAAATGTCAAAGACCTGGGAGGGTCATGACAGGGATCTCACCTTCAAGGCCATAACACTGTCAATCGCATCGCCAAAAAAATGAAATGGGTAATGAGAACCTTCAAAACCGGGGTACCAAGCCCATGTTGACACTTTTCAGGTCCTTGTTTTTTTGGCTGGAATATTGCTGCACAATAACTGCCCCTTTAAAAAGGGGAGGTGAAATTGCTGAACTAAAAAAAGTACAGAGAACCTTTCATCATTAAAAAAAAAAAACCCCCTCAATTAGGGGGAAAGCAAATTCCCCAAACCTGTAATCCCTGGAAGGGGGGGCCCGGGGAAAATACATTATTATATAAAATTTGGGAAAAACCCCCAAGAGGGACTAGTACCAAATTTTTCACAAAAATTGGGACTCCCTACGAAAGCAAAAAACTCGGCGGGGGGGTGTAACATTTCCCCCCCAAAAAAAAAGGGGGGGGGGGCCACTAGCATGTTGAGAAAAAACAATAAGTTTTTAGGGGGCCCCCAAAAATGTTCAACTGCCTCCCCCGCATACATGGGGGTTACCAATAACCCCTGACTGTCTTCAAGCAGGCACTGGGCAGGCAATAACAGGCAAAATTTTCCCCCCCCGGCTGTGGTTTGTACACTGGACTTTTTGCGGCCCGCATTTTAAAAATTTTTATTATTATTATAATCCCAAAAAACACTAAACCATAAAAAGGGGGGGGAATGGTGCAGGTTTTTTTCAGGATGCAGGGGGAATTTTTTAAAGGGGATGGATGGTTGGGGGGGGAAAGGAGTGCAGCAGGATTTGGGTAGTGCAAGGGTAAAGGGGGGCAAAAGATCAAGGTAGAAGGGGGGGGGGGAGGGGCTAGGGGGTATAATCTTCCCCCGTTTGTGTAGTAAGTCAGTTTCTTTTCAAAA
>WNWK01014881.1:0-15000 GCA_009830355.1 Cherax destructor
ACCTTCCCTAACCAACCTCCCCCACTTCCCCCAAGACAAGCAAAAGGGCTTGACTCGGCCCAAGCCCCCTCCGAGCCTCCCAAAGACCCTAAAAAACCCATCCCTTTCACTGTCAAATCCTTCCAACCAAGTTTGCCCTGGATAAGGCACCTGCCCAAAAACCCAAGGCTACCCCCCCCGGAACGTTTAACATCCCCCTCCATTAACATTTATTGAACACTGGAATGCAAGTGCAAGGTTTGCCCTTGGTCGAGGGGGAGGTGCCCCTGACTTGCCTACCCCCCCTTTTCCCCACATTTTCCCCCCCCGGGGGGTCCTGCCCAAAATGGCATTAAATCTTTCCTGGAACCCCCCAAAAGCCTTTTTTACCCGGTCCTGTGTAGGCGTGAAGTGTCTTTTGGACTTTTACCAGCTCTTTCGGTTCCCACCACCCCCTTTCCCCGGGGCCCTATCTGACTGATGCCCCCTCCGACATTTTCATGTTTAAAACTCCCCGGCCTGATGTGCCTCAAGGCCTTTAACCGGCTCTCCACTTAACTGCTTCCCCCATAAAAACCCCTTCCCCAGGAAAAACTGGAAGGGGTCCTCCTTCCCCTCCCCCCAAGGTAAATCCTAAAAAGACACAACACCTGTGTTATCCAAAAATTCATTTGGGAGTCGGGCCCCCTGGGGAAAGTGAAAGCCCCCTCCCCATCAATTTTTTCCCTCCCCCGCTTTCTTTGCACCTCCTGAGGTTTTCCCGGCCCCCTGGCCCCGTCCCCAGCCAGCCCTGCGGGGGCCCTGCGGTATCATTCCCCCTGTGCAGTCTGCAGAAAGGCTATAGGCGGAAGCCTCTTTTCCCCCCAGGTATGTCACTATAGTTGATTCCAAGTCCCCATCACCATATGACGGTAGGGCTTACGAACGTCATTTTCGGGGTAAAATCCTTCATAGGGGCCCCAAAAGGGCCCCCCCCATTTCCTGCATTCACCGTGGGGACCCCATACTCCCCAAAAAAGACCACTAATCCGCACACCCTTTTTAAAAGGAAAATTTCTTGACCTTGACCAATTTCATCCAGTTCACTGTATACCCCGGGGTGCTGATCAAAAGGGTTCATAAATGCAGAGTTAGTAGTTTGAAAAAAACTCGTTATCTTTTAGTGCTACCCCTTAAAAACAAATATTAAGGTAAATCTGCAGAATTGGGGCCGTGGTGGATGTAGCGCCGGTGACCATGTAACCCCCCGAGAACGCGTTGGCCAACAGCCCCCGACAGAGTTTAAGAGAGCCAATTGCAAGAGCACCAGGCGGCAGACCAGTGCCCCCCCCCCCCAGACCGAAGCAGGGGGCAATTTTTAAAAAACTAAACATGTTAGGAACACGTCCTGTCGTCCTTGGCTGAGACACGCACATTCATCCACCACTCTGGGGCCCAAAAAAAACAAACACCACTATAAAAAAACACAACCTCACCCAAACCCTGTCTTTCCTAACCCCAAACCCTAAAACCCATTAACCAGTAAAGGCACCAACAAAAAGTACATAATGATCGTTCTAAGTCGCATAAGTCCATCTGTTTTTAAAACTTGCATCATCACCAAATTCAATATATGTCCACCTGACTCCACCACTCGCTGGACGACACGTGTTGACGCCCTATCAGGTGACACCGGAGAAATGCAAACCCTAGCCATGTACAGCCGTATCCCCTGTCCGACACCCTGACCATACCCCTTTTCCGACCAGCCCTTTAATGAGGTACCTTCCCCTCACCCCCAACAGAATACCTATAGTCAATTCCCTATAACCCTGAGAGAAAGCTTTAAACCATGTCCCTGCATATATAACCTGATTTCTACACTTTGACATATATATACCTGCTGCCAACGCCGATAACTGTGCTCCGGAGCTCCACATACCTTTCAAAATATGTATGTACTGACCACAAAGTAAACTACCGCTCCTACCAACGTCCTCTGAAAAGCTCCCACTGTCCAAACACAAAGCCCTCAGGGTCATGGAAACCTCCTGCCCACCTCCATACCCCACTAAACCACCGCTGACCCACCAACGTATCACAGAAATACAGAGTATGATACGCCATGTCCAGGACCCCACATGATCCACACAACCCATCTCTAATGATGCCCATTCTAAACACCTCTGCACGTGTTGCTAAAATACCAATAAAAACCTATAACCTGTTTCCCCACTTTGTGGTATTCGCAACTTCTTCATCCAACGCCATGTTACCTTCGAATTATACATAGGATAAATACTGCACCCTGCACCACACCTCCTCCTCCATTCTATCCAACACGTCTATTTAACCTCCCAGGTCTCCCTAACAACAAGGAGGAACCTCAACATAGCCCTCCATTCAACAGATCCCTGCCCTCCACCATCCACGTACCTCCTGCATGACCCCATTCACCCTCCTGCCCCCTGTACCCCCACCTACCACATATTCTTGCTTAACAAAATACTTTGAAGCCTGTTACGTAGAGTACAAAACCCCCAACCCAGTAGTCACCACCTACCTAACCAATGCCTCCATGACTCCAAATATAATGAAAACCCTCCTGCAACTCTACATCATACTCCAGGAGAGGATAAACGGCAGCAACAAACTATATTTTGCTATATACTAAAATACATTTACATCCCCCCATTGCAACAGTGTTACTTCTGTAGACCTAATGCCTCCCCAACATATCTATAGCTCTGTCCACCACTGCCACCCATCCAATTCTTCTTGCCAGTTCCCTATCATGACTGAATATCACCCCGCAAATTTTAACTATTGACGCACTTCCAACCGCCCCTACTGTCCAACGTCCCTCCCACCCATGCACCTTGACTTCCAACAAACTTGACTTATCCCTATTTACCCTCATACCTGTCGCTTCCTAAAATACCTACAACTCTATTCTACATGTATTAAGCTCACTACCCTCCATTAGACGGTTGTATCATGACATATCCTACTATGCCTGACTTACAACTTCCCATCCTCTCATCCAAACTCCTTCTCCTAACTCAATCTATAGAAAGGGTCTCTAAGACAAGCCTAAAGGATTTGCGAGAGGACAACCCTCAGCAAACCCTTTCATAACTCACCTGAACCCCCAACTTCCCATTTACCTGAACCTGCTAATGCCCGGTCATATAAAGTCCTAACCCACCCCACGATTTCTTCCACAAACCCCAACAAAACCCTCAAACAAAATTTCTATCTACGCTACTGTATGCAGTCTCCAGCTCAAACCTAGCACCCTCCTCCCTCTTGTTATCCACAAACTCCCTAATCCTCCATGCAAAGTCCTTATGCTTCGCCCTGGCACACACATGTTGCCCATCATCTTAAACCTCTCCAACACCTTCTTTATCTGATTTTGCCAGTATTTTGCAAGATCTTATAATCCGAGATAATAACATTATAGCTTATAGCCTTCATCCTATCACTTCCTTTCTCTTCGGTACCAGTACTACTCAATTCTGTCCTATGTTTTTCCTCCATATATCCCTATCCTTCATTTGATTAAAGATCTGCACTAAAACATCCTTTAACACCTCCCAATGTAACACATAAAATCTCCTGGTAAGCCATCCACCCCAGGTGCCTTTCCTAACCTTAATCCCTGCACCGCCTGCCATACTTCCGCCTTCTGATATACGTCTTCCTAACCCTTCCTATCCTCCTCCCCAGACGTTCCTGTATCCCTCCAAAATGATCCTTCGACTTGCCTCACTCCCAACCACTCTCCTAAACTTTTGCTGAAACCAACATCCTGCATACCCACACATGCCATCAGTTGTACGTAACACTGCCCTTTCTGATACCCTCCAGGTCTCTTCAACCTTCAACGACGAGATAATCATACCCTTCCTCCTTTTCCTAAACCTCTCAAACAGTGCCCGAGGGCCTATCACCCCATAAAACCTTGTCCAATTGACACCTGACCCTGACCGCATGGAATCTATCATTTTGTATGTCCTTAACCTCCACGTAGCATACTAATTTCTGCCTGATTCCCTCCTCCCCTCCTACATAACAAGACCTAAGCTGACTTTCTAAGTAACGTTGCAAACCATACCTATAACTCCGCCTCCACCACGGCCCTCCATAATAATCCTCACCACCTCCTTTCGCCTGTGAAGACTACCACCTCACCTCATCTCTTATCCCTCTGCTCTTCCCCAACTCCTCCCCACCAGTCTGCAAAAGCATCCTCTCCCATCCCTCTGTAACAAACGAACATTCATTTCAATGACCTGGATATATCTTGACAGCCCTATCCCAGCTCAACACTGCCACAACACCACGGTGATCAGAGAACTCCAACATCGAGAAGACGCACGTCTCCTACACTTATACCTGACACTACATAAACCCTATCTAGTCGTGCTGCATATCCTCTTTCTAAAAATGTATGCTTCCACCAAAGCATCCTTCCCACAACCACATCCTTGACTCACCTGCCCCTAACACATCCTCAAACTGTAAGTTCACATCCCGACCTTCGAGGTCTACATCACGCTTCCGAATAATAGTTCCAATCACCAGCTATTATTACCACCTCAGGCAAGCCCTTAAAGCATATACTAAAAATCACGCACAAAAGCTTCCTTCCACTCCTTACATTGGTAGCAGGCATATAAATCCTCAATAAAACTAACAGGTATGTTCCCATACCCGATCAACCTCTACAATCCTCCCATCCCCACCTCCTCCCAAGACCTCATAATAAAGGGCTGGTCTCCCTAATGCCCACCAACATCCCACCCTTGAGATTCCTGTACCCTGTGTATAAATTATAACCCTTTAGCAACAATTCCTACCACACTTAAAATTGTGTTCCTGTAAGATGCATACATCAATCCTCTCTCTTCAAAGTTGCTTCCACCATAACCGTTAACCTCTGCTCAAGGCCATTAACGTTCATACAGAGACACATGAAGGTTGCATTGAGGCTTCCACGATGCTTCACAAATCTAGACACACCTAGCTTCATCACTAGTCCTCCTGCCACCATAACCCTCCCTCTCTGCCCATGACTTGACCCTTAACCCGCCTTTCCTCTCCCTTAGCCACATCCGCCCATACTTTCTTGCCGGTTCTCTGAGCTGGTGTCAACATGTCATCCTCCACTGATCCACTGGATCTCTTGCGGATCCTCCGCTACCTCCATGACTTCACCTGCTTCCTCACCACTCACATCTGACATGCCCTATGTACCTCTGCCTCAACCCACACACCTGCACCTGATCATCCATACCATCACCTGCCTCCTACTTACACGCCCATTCAGCACTTCACCCGGCCTTGCCACCATCTCCGTAAGGTACCTCCACATAGTCGTTCCACCGCGCCGGGCTATCTAGCATCTCTGCAAATCTTCCAAGAGAGGTCCAGATAAGTTAACCAGTACGTCATCCTCTCCCGCATCTCACGATCCAGGGAGCCACGGTCTCATCCGGCTGCGCACCGGTGGCAGTGATACAACCACCTCTGCCTCTTCCTCCACGACGTCACTCCTTGCCAGTACTAATCAGCTCACCCTTAGCTGCTGGCTCCTGTTGATGTACGTCCTCATCCATCAATGTTGTCTCCCCTTGTTCCTGCATTGTGGCACCATGTTGTCGCTGGGTTGGTGGCCCCCGTCGGTCACACGCCATAGCCATATGCCCCGGCTGCCCACATAGCCTACACGTTCGCACCTGCCCCATGTACGTAACATAAACTTGCGTGGAAGTCCGGCAGGAGAACATACGATGGTATTGGTCTCCTCAATGTCATCTTGGATTGAACGACCTTTCCGCATACCACCATAGGCCCTGGGTCCACCTCCCGATGTTAGCTGCATGTATCACACCATATGCCTGAAAGACCCTCTTCACATCAACTGCATCGGCCTCAAATGGCAAATTACATATCCTGATCCAAACATACGTAGCCGAGACGTCCCGTAACCTCACCTCCAAGCCTTCACTAACGACCATTCGCTTTTCCTGGTAAGTGTCAACCTCTCGTTCATATGCTCCACTGGTCACAAATTTCACAAATATCCTAGTGGCTCCATTTAGCGATACGCCATATAAATACTTCTGCATTGGACGGGTAGATAACTCCAACCAGCACTTCAATACACAGTGTTTATCCGCCTCCGGTACGTCGCCGCCATTTTGAAACTAAAGGTTGTGGCCACTGTCCACCAAAGACCCTTGCCAGCACACCTGCTCGCGACCAAGGTCGGGCAGCGAATGCAATTACTACTACAGAGGTAGCTGAAGCCCTTTTGTCCATCTTTTCACGGGTGGGTATCCCCAGAGAGATTGTCTGACCGGGGGACACAGTTCACCTCCAAACTTATGCAACATCTTTATCAACTTCTGGGGGTGAAACCTCTTTTCACCACTCCATATCATCCCAGCTGTAATGGGCGGATTGAGCATCAGCACTCCATCCTAAAGTCTATTTTAAGGAAACTTTGCTCCCTTAAACCTAAGGAGTGGCATCGTTACCTACCCTGTGCATTGTTTGCCATGAGGGAAGTTCCCAGTGATTCATTAGGGTTCTCACCCTTTGAGCTTCTCTACGGTAGACAGGCCAGAGGTCCACTATCGATCCTTCATGACTTATGGACTAATGAAGAAGGAAGTGCTGAGGTTCAGTCTTCTTATCAGTTTCTCCTTGACATAAGATCTAAACTGGAGGAGACCTCTGACTTAGTTTCTCAAAACTTAACGTTGTCCATGAACCAATATAAAACCTATTTTGATGCAAAGAGTCAGGAGAAGTTTTAACGTAGGGGATGAAGTTCTGGTACTTTTACCAATAAAGGCAAATAAATTATTAGTGGCCTGGAAAAGCCCTTACAAAGTACTAAAGATTTGTGGGAAAGTTGATTACCTCATAGAAGTCAAGGGGAAGCCTAAGCTGTATCATATAAACATTCTTAAATAACAAAAAAGGCACAATACCATGACTGGAACACTACACACACAACGCACACATATAAAAAGAGAGGAGCTTACAACGACATTTCGGTCTGACTCTGGAACCCTCAGTTCCTACTAGCTTAAATATTAATGAGTCTTTGGATCAATGCAAGAAACATGATCTACTTAAATGTGTGAACAATTTCTCAGATGTCTTTACAGACATTCCTGGTTTAACCTCCACGGTTGTCCATAAGATTAACTTAGTCACAGACACCCCTATCAAACGTAAATTATACCCTGTGCTAGTTCATCTTAGGGATGTATTTGACCGAGAGGTAGACAGATTGTTAAAACTTAAGATAATATAACCTTCAGTTTCTTCATATTGTTCATCAGTGGCAGAATATATTTCAGAGACTGGACCGATCATGGACACTAATCCACCTGAGGTTCCTCATCTCTCTTCTTCGTCTCAACCCCCCCTTCCTTCACAACGTCCTCCTCCCTCTCTGATTACAGGTCTTCCGCTGCCTCCACACGTGGACTTTTCTAACCCTAGTCCATAGATTCCTGTCACTTCCACTTATATCTTTCTCTCCGGGGTGAACTTCAGGTGTTGCTCTCCCAGTTTTTCCCTGTTGGGGTCTGTTTGCAAAAACCCAAATTACAATCCACTGTTATCAGGCCCTTTTCAGGCTATGATTTGTTATATTCATCGGATCTTTTTTCCGATGGAACCTTTAACGAAAGTGCTCTTCTTATACGCACTGGTATTCCATACCGTCAGCTCTATGTCCCTTCTTCCTTACATTACACCGCAGCCCGTATCCACTTGAATAAGTGGTATACACTCTGTTCTTTATATCTCTCCCCGTCGCGGGCATTGTCTATCCCAGATGTTGATTTTCTGGTTTCTTCCTTACCGCCACCCCTTCTATTACTTGGCGATTTTAACGCGCACCATTTTCTCTGGGGAGGGTCGCACTGTGACTCCCGTGGCATTCAGTTGTAGGCATTTCTTGCTTCTCTCCCCCTCCATGTTTTAAATACGGGTACTCCTACCCATTTTGATCCCCGAACTCATTCTTTCTCCTGCATCGATCTTTCAATCTGCTCTTCATCAACTGTCCTTGACTTCACCTGGTCTGTCCTCCCGGACTTACATGATAGCGATCATTTCCCAATCATCCTTAGGTCCCCTTCGTATTCTCCACATCCTCGTAGCCCACGCTGGCAATTTGACCGGGCGAAATTGGACCTTTACGCACATCTTACTGCCTTTCATGAGGTTCCTTCCTCGTCGTCCATTGATGAGGTTTTACATCTCTTTACATTCTCCGTCTTCACGGAAGCTTCACATTCTATCCCCCAAACCTCGGGCAAGCATTCTCAGAAGTGTGTGCCTTGGTGGTCTGCTTGTGCTCGGAAGTACGTTTGAAACGCACTGCGTGGGGCAGGTATCGGTATAACAGAACCACAGAGAGACTTCTTGATTTTAAGCAGAAGAGAGCAATTGCTCGCCGTGTCATACGTGCCGCTAAACGCACTTGCTGGCGAGATTACGTTTCTACGGTCACTTCGGCTTCCTCAATGAGTGCAGTCTTGAAGAAAGTGCGGAAATTGAGTGGTAAATTCTCCCCCGACCCGGCTCCTGTTCTTCAGGTTGCCGGTGTCGATATAGCACATCCTCTTGCCGTTGCCAGTGAAAATGGTAATCATCTGGTCCGCATTTCTCAGGGGCTCCATCTATGCCCCTCGTTCCTTTCTTCTAAGTCTGCCAGCGAGTTAAAGCCCTTAGATTTTTCTTCTCTCAGAGAAGAATCTTCTTATGTGCTTTTTACCCTTCAAGAACTGAAGGCAACACTGCTTGCCGATCATCGGCAGCTGGGCCAGACGGCATACATATTCGTATGCTACAGCATTTACATCAGTATTCTCTTACTGTCCTCTTACGACTCTTTAATCTTATATGGTCGTAAGGAGTTATTCCCCAACTGTGGAAGTCTGCTATTGTTCTCCCTTTTCACAAACCGGGTACTACGGAACATGATACCTCCCACTACCGTCCCATCACTCTTACCAGTGCAGTTTGCAAGGTGTTGGAACGTCTAGTTAATAGACGTTTGATGTGGTATTTATAGACGCACAGTAGTCTCTCCACTAGTCAATATGGCTTTCGTAAGGGCCGTTCTGCCATTGACCCCTTACTGCGCTTGGATACTTATATTCGTAATGCCTTTACCAATACCCACTCGGTTATCGCCATCTTTTTCGATCTTGAGAAGGCTTATGACAACTTAGAAGTATAATATCTTGACCCAGGCCTTAGGCCTCCGAGGCAATCTACCATTTTTCCTTAAGGCTTTCTTAACAAAGACATTTCCGTGTACGGGTTAGTAATGAGCTTTTCCCTGACTTTGTCCAAGCTGAAGGTGTCCCCCAGGGTTGTGTTCTGAGCACAACACTCTTTCTCCTTGCTATAAATAATCTGGCATCAGTTCTCCCATCCAACATTTGGTCATCGCTTTATGTGGATGATTTTGTTATAGCTTGTGCGGGTGCTGACTGTCACCTCATTGCAGTTTCCCTCCAGCATGCCGTCAACCGGGTTTCCGATTGTGCCACCACTCACGGGTTTAAATTTTCTAGTGGCAAAACTCATCAAATTACGTTTATTAGACGTTCAGTGGTCTCTGATCATCCATTGTACCTATACGGCTCACGTATCCCAGAACGTGATACAGTCAGGTTTCTCGGCCTCCTGTTTGACCGTCGATTGTCCTGGAAACCTCACATTACCTCTTCGAAGGCAACTTGTCACACCATCCTGGAAACCTCACATTACCTCTTCGAAGGCAACTTGTCACACCAGGCTGAACCTTCTTAAAACCCTCGCACATCTTTCATGGGGGGCTGATCGTAGAACTCTCCTACGCCTACATTCAGCCCTAATTTTGTCGAAACTCGATTATGGTGATCAGATATATTCGGCGGCCTCCCCTGCTACTCTTTCCATCCTTAATCCCATCCATCACCAGGGATTACGCTTATGCCTTGGTGCATTTCGTTTTTCCCGGTTGAGAGCCTCTATGTAGAAGCGAACATTCCATCCAAATCCGATCGTCGTGATGCACATTGCATTCGCTATTTTGTTCGCTCTCATGACCTCCGCAATCCTTCCATGTATAGGATTGTTACAGAAGTTAGTAGGCGCTCTTTATATGTTCGTCGCCCCTGCTTACTTCATCCCTTTTCTCTTCGTCTACATTCACTCCTGTCTTCCCTTCAGCTCCCACCTCTATATGTTCATGTGATATCTCCCTTTTCCCTGCCCCTTGGGAAGTTCCTGCTGTCCGTGTCTGTTCTATTCCTCTACCTTGCGCGAAAGCCCAACTACCTACGGCGGCTTCTCGCTCTTTCTTTCTAGACCATTTCCGTTCTCATTCCCATGCCATCGCAATATACACCGATGGTTCAAAGTCATCTGACGGCGTCGGATTCGCAGCAGTGTTTCCGGACAGCGTCGTACGAGGGCATCTATTACCCTCGGCTAGCATATTTACGGCTGAATTGTATGCCATTCTTGTGGCACTTATCCGTATTGCATCTATGCCTGTGTCACCATTTGTGGTCGTTTCAGACTCCCTTAGTGCTTTACAGGCTATCCGTAAAAGTGATACACCTCACCCCCTAGTTCTTCGTATCCACCTTTGGTTACGCCGTATCTTTAGCAAGCATAAAGATATTGTCTTTTGTTGGGTCCCTGGTCATGTTGACGTACAGGACAATGAACAGGCAGACACTGCTGTGCGGTCAGCAGTACATGACCTTCCAGTTTCATATAGAGGTGTTCCTTTCACGGACTATTTGCGGTCATTGCTACCCACCTTCACACCCGTTGGCAACAACGCTGGTCTGACCTGCTAAATAACAAACTTCATTCTATTAAACGAGTATAGGTTTCTGGCCTTCTTCTTGTCACCAATATCGAGGTTGGGAGACTACGCTCTCCCATCTCCGCATCGGCCACACTCGTCTTACGCACGGGTATCTCATGGAGAGGCTCCCTGTCCCTCTCTGTGAGCATTGTCAGGTTCCAGTGTCCGACATATTCTGTTTGACTGCCCCCACTATCAACGAGCAAGCAGAATTTACCTCCAACGGCTTCTTCGCTCTGCGGCCCTTTCTTTACCTTCGATTCTTGCTGATGGACCCTAATTTAATCCTGACTCTCTCGTTGACTTTTTGACAGAAACTGACTTACTACACAAACTCTGAAGATTATACCTCAAGCACCTCCCTCAGTCCCTTCTACCTCGATCTCTTGCTACCCTCTCTCCCTGCACTATCCACCATCCTGCTGCACTCCATACCCTACTAATCATCCATCTCCCTCTTACAATCCATTCTCTCTGCATCCTGTCCTGACCAGCCGCGCTGTATAATCCCTGTGGTTTAGCGCTTCTTTTGATTATAATAATTGTGAACAATTAAGTACAAAGTGTTCAAGATAGCGACCATAGGGCTGACCTGCCACATACTTTGCATTTGGTTTGATAATACTCTGTGTCTGCGAAACTTCCATAAGAACTTGTAACCAAAGCCAATGCCTGACCACTATAACATCAGTAAGTCTGCTCACATTGCAAGTTGCTCAGTAAAAGTACTTATTTACATTCATGTTTTAGTGAATGATAGATATATTCAGATTTCTAACTGCATTCCAATAACATTGTTTCATTATTTACTTCTTTCTTAATATTATTCCCAATGTTAGACACAGACACACCAAAGTTATATTTTACACATTCCTTCAGGGTACTTTTTTTTGGCTAATTTATCAATTTTGTCATGAGGGAGAAATCCAGTGTATGACGGAATCCATAACAATTGTACATTAGTTCACTTTTTCCAGAATTTTGAGTATATCTGCCTTCTCCAATGAACATGTTGTAAGAGTCATTATGTGATTCAAGAGCCTTCAATTCTGACAGAACAGTAAAACTCAAGTGTCATAAGTTAACTTTCGTGCAGTAGGATGACAAACAATTCAGTTTGCCTTGTAGACGCCCAGTTGTTAATTCTTATGCCTAACTTAGCTTAGTTCCTGTTGTTCTTATCTAGGGTGGT
Organism: Cherax destructor; assembly: GCA_009830355.1. NCBI lineage: Eukaryota > Metazoa > Arthropoda > Malacostraca > Decapoda > Parastacidae > Cherax > Cherax destructor. The sequence goes on from WNWK01014881.1 coordinate 12,057, forward strand.
GGCAAAAAGAGGAAAGGCAGCCCTGCTAGTGAACTGCTTAGCTCCATCAGTACATATTATTTGTTATAAATTATTACCAACAGTTAAGCGAGAACTTTCTTTTTCAGCAGTTGCCTTTGCAAGTGATTTAAGGAAGGTATTATTAGTGATGAGCTTCTCACCGATGGCGCAGGAATGCATCCCGTAATATATGACGGAATCTTCTTCGTGTTGTCAGGAAACATCACATTTATCAATTCCAAAAAACACAAATACTAAATAAGAACCTAACATAAATTCGCAGGAGCTCTGTGTAAGATCTACTTCCCACCAAAATAATAATAATTCCGTTAATGATAACTGGAAAACATATTAAAAATGATCGACACGTTAAATTTATTATTTTATGCTTCAGGTGGAGTGAAGGTTTTTATAATAGTGTTGATTATCGAACCATAGCTGATAAATACGGTAACTCCGACGTGAACCTTCATTCGACTAGAATCAGAAACGAAACATTGCAAGGAAAATGTCGCTCAGCAATTGAGAAATATTGGGATGTGTGAAAGTGGATTGGACTTTCTAGCCATTAAAATGCCGACAGGTCATAAATAAACGTGCCCTCATTGCTGACAATTCTGAAAAAAAGTATAAAACAATTATCTCACCAAAACATTTTACCTGACTTTAGAAGCGTAATTAAACAAGAATGAGTGAAATCTGATTATAATTTAGGAGATATGAAGGTTTAAAGATAATGTTTACAATCAGTTTAGATTAACAAATGTGCTTGCAGTGTGGAGAAAGTTGCTGTGGTTAAAAAAATGCGTTTTTCTATTTGTTTTTTTAATTATTTTTATATTTATATGGACCCCACATGGTTTAGCGCTTCTTTTGATTATAATACTAATAATACTAATAATATGGACCCTATATTTTCATATCATATTTTACATTTATTTATTATTCAGTCACACTAAGCCACTGTAAACACTAAACACTGTAAACACTAAACACTGTAAAAATGTAAATGACATTGACTTTCACAATGCCTTGCACACAACACAATTTTGTTTACATTGTACACACTTACTGCCCAGCCGTGTTTCCTCTGATGTAGTCCCAGCCAAGTCAATCGGGATAATTTTGGAAGCCCTACAGTTTTAACGTCAATATACATCATTGGCAGGCTTATTGTTGGTATAAATTTAAGTCATCGGCTGTTTAAGGGCTAGAGTATCAATGTATATCTCAGGTTCAGGAGCAATGTCCCAGACAAGGATCGGCATGGCAAATTAATGCTGCTGACGACCAAAGATTGCTAGACGATCTGCAGCATCAACCATTTACTAATTTAGTTACCATTATAAATGTCTGCAGCTTGAAGTGCTAGACGATGATTACATGAAAATGAAGCTCACCACAGATTCCAAGACACAAAGACTTAAGTTTAGTCAATAACAGCAGCTTCGACTGCTGTTTACTTAATGACATTAGAATAAATACTTGAGCTACTGATCAAGGCTTATTTTCCTAAGAGGAATAAACCCTCTCATCTACATCTCGGGGAAAATATTATTCTTGAGGAAGGAATAATACTAAGTGAATAATCCACTCGTCAATGATTTATTCATTTTAGTTTAAGTCAAGGAAGAATATATTTACACATGAATCAATCATCGTAAGACCTAATTTATTTTTACGTCCCTAACATAGACCATGTTCTGCCCTACCCTCGCCAGGGGGCCACGCCACCTCCAGCAAATAGCACTATTTGTATTTAAATATTGTATAGTGCAAGTTCCTATATAAAACTTATTATATTGTTGGATAAAGTGACTGTTTAAAGGCAGATCCAAGAAGATAACAATTATGACGAACTCGCAGAATCAACGAGTTTGGAATAAAAATCATGGGTAATTTCTGCCGAATACGCAGTGATATATTTTTTGCAGTTAATCTACAAAAAAGTCTGAACATAATGAAAAAATACGTATGAAAGATTTTATTTAACCCTAAGTAAATTTAAATTTGAACTATATAATTTTTAGCACAGTTGTTATGCCTAGTAAGCCGAATCCTTGAGTTTGGCCTAAAGAGCAAGGGTCGTTTCTGCCGAACAAGCAGAGTGAATTCTTTTTATACAATAATTCTGCGAAAAATGTTTGACAATAACGAAAAAACATTTCACCGATTTCCAGTAATAAAAAAATTATACTGATCAATGAAATGATTAGAAGGATTTGGCTAAAATGAATTAGGTTAGATGTGCAAAAATATTTTTTTACATTTTGAAAAAAAAAAATATCTAATAATTCAGAAAGAAAAATTTATATACAATCCGTTCTAGCAGTTTTTTTTTTTTTTTATCTCGAGAAGGCATATGACACCACTTGGAGGTAAAACATCTTAACCCAGGCCCACTCCTTGGGCCTCCGCGGTGATCTACCGACCTTCCTTACCGTTTTCTAATCTGAAAGAAATTTTCGTGTCCGTGTTGGCGCCTCGCTTTCCTCAGACTGTTCAGGCCGAGGGAGTCCCACAAAGTTGTGTCCTTTTTCTCTTGGCTATGAATTACCTACCTCTCCTTCTTACATCGCATATTTGGTAGTCACTTTATGTGGATGACTTCGCTATGGCTTACGCAGGCGCTGACTGTTGCCTGGTAGCGGCCTTCATTCAGGATGCGATTGACCGAGATTCCCATTGAGCCACTTCTCATGGATTTAAATTTTCTAGTACGGAAACCCATTTCATTACCTTCACTGGACGTCCTCTTGTCCCAGATATTCCACTATATTTACACGGCTCACGTATGAAATAATGTGATACGGTCAAGTTTCTTGGTCTTCTATTCGATCGCCGGTTAACATGGAAACCTCACATTTCCTCTTTGAAGGCAGGTTGCCATGGTCGGCTGAATCTCCTTAAAAGTCTTGAGCATTGTTCATGGGGAGCAGATCCC
>WNWK01014881.1:22500-49751 GCA_009830355.1 Cherax destructor
AAGTTGTGTATAAGGGAGGATTCAACAAGACGACTACTGTGAAAGTTGGGAGTAGGGTAGAAAGATTTAGCAGGAGACCAATCAATAGGATGACTGTGATCTTTGACATGACAGAATAGAGCATTATTAGTGTCGGCAAGCCTAACACTATTTTTGTGCTCCCTAAGTCTGTCAGAAAGAGATCGGCCAGTTTCACCGAAGTACTGAAGAAGACAGGAGGAACAAAAAATAGAGTAGACACCAGGAGCATCTTAGAGGAAGGAGAGGTATGAACTAGATTAGTGCGAAGAGTGTTAGTCTCATGAAGTAAGTTTGATGTCTGAACGGAGAGAGCTGTTGAGATTAGAGAACCCGGAAATGTAGGGAAGAAGGCAGAGACTTCCAGGAGTAGAGTTTGGGGAGAGAAGTTCGTTTAACGTGAGAAGGCATAGTCTATGAAATGGGAAGGGGAGCAAGACGGAAAATGAATTATGAAGAGGAAAATTTATCCAAGAACAGGATCACAAATGCGGAGAGCACGTAGAAAGAGGAGATAAGAACACTTTTCTTGACAGAGGAAGCATGATAAGAAAAGTAGCGAATGTACATGCCACTGTGCATAGGCTTGCGGTACATGGAAAAGGCAAAACCTGTATCTGAGCGGTGGACATGAACATCAAGGAAAGGAAGGAAGGAATTAGATTCCCATTCAGCTTTAAACTTAATGGAAGAGGAAAGATTATTAAGTGCATCAAGAAATGCAAGGAAGAGACTAGAGTCATGAGGCCAAGGAGCAAAGATGTCATCTACATAGCGGAGCCAGAGTGAAGGGAGCATATCAATAGTAGGAAGAACAGTCTCAAAGTATTCCATGTAAAGATTAGCAAGAACAGGAGATAGAGGAGAGCCCATAGCGACACCGAAGGTTTGAGAATAATATTTACCTTGGAAGGAAAAGGAATTAGAGTCCACACAAAGGCGGATCCGAAACGTTGTCGTAAGCTCTCTGCTATGTGCGGGTTATTTGTGTATTGTTCCAGTCACGGTATTGTGCCTTTTTTTGTTAACTTCCAAATATCTGAAAACATTCACTTCTTCCATAATCCCTCTCTCCAATGTGATATCCAATTTTTCTTTATGTAAATCGTTTGATACCCTCATCACCTTACTCGTATCTATGTTCACTTTCAACTTTCTACCTTTATACACTCAAACTCGTCCACTTACCTTTGCAACTTTTCTTTAGAATCTCCCATAAGCACAGTATCATCAGCAAAAAGTAACTGTGTCAACTCCCATTTTGTACTTGATTCCCCATAATTTAATCCCACTCCTCTCCCCAACACTACTTCTTTTACAACCCCATCTGTAAATATATTAAACAACCATGGTGACATCACACATCTCTGTCCAAAACCTACTTTTACCCAAACCTGAGCCTCACTATCCTCATTAAAACTCTTTACAGCATTCAGTAACTTACTACCTATTCCATACACTTGCATCATCTGCCACATTGCTTCCTATACACTCTATCATATATATATATATATATATATATATATATATATATATATATATATATATATATATATATATATATATATATATATATAATATGAGAGAAAGATTGCAGTATGCAGGATTCGAAGCCACGGTAGGAAGGCCGACAAGGTTCCCCAAGTGACGTTCTAAATTAGAGCGTCACTTTAAAAACCTTGTCAGCCTTCCTTGATGTGGCTTCGAATCCTGCTGATTACGATTTTTCCCTGTATATACCCCACTGCTTCTGCGTTGTTCATTGATATATAAAAAAAAAACACTTTGAAAAGAATAGTGAACTTCCAAGCGCATTCGTGATTTCTCATTATCAGGGAACTATAAAAATAAGAGTTTAGCAGAAGGCATATAAGGGCGAGATTACACTTCACGAATAACATACAACACCTGAACCTTTTATGATGATAAGGGTGTGGTAGTCAAGGATCTATCAGACACAGCTTATACTCTACCCACGTTTTATGATTTTAATTTGTCGAGTATATCTTAAATTCCTCCCAGATTTTATTAATTTTAAATGAGTGTGATTTGTATATTCCTAAACCAATATTCAAATTATTTTAAAAACTATTTTTTATTAGCTTGATTCTCTTAAATTTCTCTCAACGATGGACCTGTTTAATACAATTTTTTGGACCTTTTTAAAATCAATTGGATGGTTAAAATATGGCAATGTACCGTGATCCTATTCTGAGAATTTTCAGTAATTTTAATTACTATTTTTTTAAGTTTTCTACATCATCTGAAAACATATTCATATATTTTTATTGCTTCTGTTAAATCCCTTGTATAAACAAGAAACATTATTATCGTAAGTACATAACCTTGCGGTACCCCACTTGTGACATTGCCCAATATAGGCATTTTTTCTCTTATAACTGTTCAAATTTCTATTTAAACCTTTAGTTTCTTATATATTTAATTTCTTCGTAAATCCATCTTTTCTTAACTGAACTTATTTAGTCTTAGTGATTCTATCCACCCATCCACTGGCTTCCTTGCCTGCAGGTGTACAAGCATAGTGGTGCTTCAGGTATCCACCCATCCACTGGCTTCCTTGCCTGCAGGTGTACAAGCATAGTGGTGCTTCAGGTATCCACCCATCCACTGGCTTCCTTGCCTGCAGGTGTACAAGCATAGTGGTGCTTCAGGTATCCACCCATCCACTGGCTTTCTTGCCTGCAGGTGTACAAGCATAGTGGTGCTTCAGGTATCCACCCATCCACTGGCTTCCTTGCCTGCAGGTGTACAAGCATAGTGGTGCTTCAGGTATCCACCCATCCACTGGCTTCCTTGCCTGCAGGTGTACAAGCATAGTGGTGCTTCAGGTATCCACCCATCCACTGGCTTCCTTGCCTGCAGGTGTACAAGCATAGTGGTGCTTCAGGTATCCAGCCATCCACTGGCTTCCTTGCCTGCAGGTGTACAAGCATAGTGGTGCTTCAGGTATCCACCCATCCACTGGCTTACTTGCCTGCAGGTGTACAAGCATAGTGGTGCTTCAGGTATCCACCCATCCACTGGCTTCCTTGCCTGCAGATATACAAGCATAGTGGTGCTTCAGGTATCCACCCATCCACTGGGTTCCTTGCCTGCAGGTGTACATGCATAGTGGTGCTTCAGGTATCCACCCATCCACTGGCTTCCTTGCCTGCAGGTGTACAAGCATAGTGGTGCTTCAGGTATCCACCCATCCACTGGCTTCATTGCCTGCAGGGGTACAAGCATAGTGGTGCTTCAGGTATCCACCCATCCACTGGCTTCCTTGCCTGCAGGTGTACAAGCATAGTGGTGCTTCAGTTATCCACCCATCCACTGGCTTCCTTGCCTGCAGGTGTACAAGCATAGTGGTGCTTCAGGTATCCACCCATCCACTGGCTTCCTTGCCTGCAGGTGTACAAGCATAGTGGTGCTTCAGGTATCCATCCATCCACTGGCTTCCTTGCCTGCAGATATACAAGCATAGTGGTGCTTCAGGTATCCACCCATCCACTGGCTTCCTTGCCTGCAGGTGTACATGCATAGTGGTGCTTCAGGTATCCACCCATCCACTGGCTTCCTTGCCTGCAGGTGTACAAGCATAGTGGTGCTTCAGGTCATCCACCATCCACTGGCTTCCTTGCCTGGGTAACAAGATAGTGGTGCTTCAGGTATCCACCCATCCACTGGCTTCCTTGCCTGCAGGTATACAGCCATGCCTAGGCATCCACCCATCCACTGGCTTCTGCCTGCAGGTATACAAGCATAGTGGTGCTTCGATCCACCCATCCACTGGCTTCTTGCCTGCAGGGTACAAGCATAGTGGTGCTTCAGGTATCCACCCATCCATGGCTCCTTGCCTCAGGTACAACCCAGCAGGTCTTGCTTCAGGTATCCACCCATCCACTGGCTTCCTTGCCTGCAGGTGTACAAGCAAGTGGGCTCAGGTATCCACCCATCCACTGGCTTCCTGCCTCAGGTGTCAACATATGGTGCTTCAGATCCACCCATCCACTGGCTTCCTTGCCTGCAGTATACAGCATAGTGGTGCTTCAGGTATCCACCCATCCACTGGGTCTTTGCCTGCAGGTGTACAGCATAGTGGGCTTCAGGTATCCACCCATCCACTGGCTTCCTTGCCTGCAGGTGTACAAGCATAGTGGTGCTCAGGTATCCACCCATCCACTGGCTTCCTTGCCTGCAGGTGTACAAGCCATGTGGCAGGTATCCCCCATCCACTGGCTTCTTGCCTGCAGGTGTACAACATAGTGGTGCTTCAGGTTCCACCATCCACTGGCTTCCTTGCCTGCAGGGTACAGATAGTGGGCGGCACCTCACTGGCTTCCTGCCTCAGGTGTACAAGATAGTGGGCTTCGTATCCACATCCTTCTTGCCTGCAGGTGTACAACATGTGGTGCTTCAGGTTCCATCACTGGCTTCTTGCCTGCAGTAAAAGCAGGTTATCCACCCATCCACTGGCTTCTTCTGCAGGTGTACAAGCATAGTGGTGCTTCGGTATCCACCCATCCACCCCTTGCCTGCAGTTACAAGCATAGTGGTGCTTCAGGTATCCACCCATCCATGTCCTTGCCTGCAGGTGTACAACATAGTGGTGCAGGTATCACCATCCACTGCCTGCGGTGTACAAGCATAGTGGTGCTCGTATCACCATCCACTGGCTTCTTGCCTGGGGTACAACATGTGGTGCCAGGTATCACCATCCACTGCTTCCGCTGCAGGTGTACAAGCATGTGGTGCTCAGTATCCACCATCCATGGCCCTTGCTGCAGTGAAACATGGTGCTGGTATCCACCCTCCGCCTGCTGCAGGTGAAGAGTGGTGCGGTACACCATCCACTGGCTCCTTGCCTGGTTAAAGCATAGTGCCAGGTATCCACCATCCACTGGCTTCCTTGCCTGCAGGTGTACAGCATAGTGGTGCTATTCACCCATCACTGGCTTCTTGCCTGGGTGCAAGCATAGTGGTGCTTCAGGTATCCACCATCACTGGCTCCTTGCCTGCAGGTCAAGCATAGTGGTGCTGTATCCACCATCCCTGGCTCTTGCCTGCAGTGTACAACATAGTGTGCTCAGGTATCCACCATCCACTGGCTTCTTGCCTGCAGGTGTACAAGCATGTGGTGCTTCAGTATCCACCCATCACTGGCTTCCTTGCCTGCGTGTACAAGCATGTGGTGCTTCGGTATCCACCCATCACTGGCGCTGCAGGTGTACAAGCAAGTGGTGCTAGTATCACCCTCCACTGGCTTCCTTGCCTGGGTGTACACATGGTCTAGGTATCCACCCATCCACTGGCCCTTGCCTGGTGTACAATAGTGGTGCTTCAGTATCACCATCCCTGGCTTCCTGCGGACAAGCAAGTGGTGTAGGTATCCACCCATCCACTGGCTTCCTTGCCTGCAGGTCCAGGTGTGATCCACCCATCCTGGCTTCCTTGCCTGTGTACAAGGTTTCACCCATCCACTGGCTTCTTGCCTGCGGTGTCGCTGTGGTGCTCAGTTCCACCCATCCACTGGCTTCCTTGCCTGCAGTTACAAATAGTGGGCTTCGATCCCCCCACTGGCTTGCCTCGTGCACTGTGGGCTTCAGGTATCCACCCATCCATGCCCTTGCCTGCGTGCAACATAGTGTGCTAGGTATCCACCCATCCACTGGCTTCCTTGCCTGCAGGTGTACAAGCATAGTGGTGCTTCAGGTATCCACCCATCCACTGGCTTCCTTGCCTGCAGGTATACAAGCATAGTGGTGCTTCAGGTATCCACCCATCCACTGGCTTCCTTGCCTGCAGATATACAAGCATAGTGGTGCTTCAGGTATCCACCCATCCACTGGCTTCTTGCCTGCAGGTGTACATGCATAGTGTTGCTTCAGGTATCCACCCATCCACTGGCTTCCTTGCCTGCAGGTGTACAAGCATAGTGGTGCTTCAGGTATCCACCCATCCACTGGCTTCCTTGCCTGCAAGTGTACAAGCATAGTGGTGCTTCAGGTATCCACCCATCCACTGGCTTCCTTGCCTGCAGGTGTACAAGCATAGTGGTGCTTCAGGTATCCACCCATCCACTGGTTTTCTTGCCTGCAGGTGTACAAGCATAGTGGTGCTTCAGGTATCCACCCATCCACTGGCTTCCTTGCCTGCAGGTGTACAAGCATAGTGGTGCTTCAGGTATCCACCCATCCACTGGCTTCCTTGACTGCAGGTGTACAAGCATAATGGTGCTTCAGGTATCCACCCATCCACTGGCTTCCTTGCCTGCAGATATACAAGCATAGTGGTGCTTCAGGTATCCACCCATCCACTGGCTTCCTTGCCTGCAGGTGTACATGCATAGTGGTGCTTCAGGTATCCACCCATCCACTGGCTTCCTTGCCTGCAGGTGTACAAGCATAGTGGTGCTTCAGGTATCCACCATCCACTGGCTTCCTTGCCTGCAGATATACAAGCATAGTGGTGCTTCAGGTATCACCCATCCACTGGCTTCCTTGCCTGCAAATTACAAGCATAGTGGTGCTTCAGGTATCCACCCATCCACTGGTCCTGCCTGCAGTTACAACATAGTGGTGCTTCAGTATCCACCCATCCACTGGCTTCCTTGCCTGAGGTGTACAAGCATAGTGGTGCTTCAGGTATCCACCCATCCACTGGCTTCCTTGCCTGCAGGTGTACAAGTATAGTGGTGCTTCAGGTATCCACCCATCCACTGGCTTCCTTGCCTGCAGTGTAAGCATAGTGGTGCTTCAGGTATCCACCCATCCACTGGCTTCCTTGCCTGCAGGTGTACAAGTATATGGTGCTTCAGGTATCCACCCTCCACTGCTTTTGCCTGCAGGTTACAAGCATGGGTGCTTCAGGTATCCACCCATCCATGCTTTTGCCTGGTGTACAAAATAGTGGGGTTGGTTCCCCATCCACTGGCTTCCCTTGCCTGCAGTGTCAAGTAGTGTGGTATCAGCTATCACCTCTCAGGTTCAGCCTGTGGTTCAAATGTCATCCGGTTCCTGCCTCATGGCACTGCCTGGTGAAGTAGTCACCTGGTTCCCCGTCCACTGTTTGCCTTGTCCAGCTCACAGTTTCCTGTGTGTCATGTGTATACCCGTGTGTCCAAGTGTGATCCGTGTGTCCATGGATCCCGTGTGCATTTGTGTGTGTGTGTGTGTGTCCGTGTGTCCATGTGTGTGATACGTGTGTCATGTGTGTGATACCTGTGTGGTGTGATACCCGTTTCCTGTGTGATACTGTGTCCGATGTGATCCCTTCGTATGTCCATGGTGTGATACCCGTGTCCAGTGTTTATCGAGATTGTGTCGTGTGTCCTGTGGTAACCGTGTGTCCATTTTGGTCCGTGTGTCCATGGTGTGATACCGTGTGTCTGTGTGTGATACCCTGTGTCCATGGTGTGATCCCGTGTGTCCATGAGTGTGAACCCGTGTGCCATGTGTGGATACGTGTGTCATGGTGTGATCCGTGTGTCCATGGTGATACCGTGTGTCATGGGTGAACCGTGTGTCCATGAGTGTGATCCCGTGTGTCCATGGTGTGTGTGTGTGATACCCGTGTGTCCATGTGTGTGATCCGTGTGTCCATGGTGATACCCGTGTGTCCATGGTGATCCCGTGTGTCCATGGTGTGATACCCGTGTGTCCATGAGTGTATACCGTGTTCCATGGTGTGATACCTTGTCCATGGTGTGATCTGTGTCCAGATGTGATACCCGTGTGTCCATGAGGGATACTGTGTCCTGAGTGGATACGTGTGTCCTGTGTGATACGTGTGTCCATGGGTGATACCGTGTGTCCATGGTGTGATACCCGTGTGTCCATGTGTGATACCGTGTGTCCATGTGTGGTGTGTCCTGTGTCCATGTGTGTGTGATACCGTGTGTCCATAGTGTGCTGTGTAGTGTGTATACCCGTGTGTCCATGGTGTGATACCCGTGTGTCCATGAGTGTGATACCCGTGTGTCCATGAGTGTGATACCCGTGTGTCCATGAGTGTGATACCCGTGTGTCCATGAGTGAATTTCCTGATTTTTCTTGACAACTTGCTGGTTCCAGTGGAGTAAACTTCATGTGTGTCCTGTCAGTAGGGATCACACGTATGTCATGGTATCCTGTCAGTAGGATCACCGTGTGTCCTGGTTGCTTCCGTGTGTCCATGAGTGTGATACCCGTGTGTCCATGAGTGTGATACCCGTGTGTCCATGGTGTGATACCCGTGTGTCCATTGTGTGTGATACCCGTGTGTCCATGAGTGTGATACCCGTGTGTCCATGTGTGTGTGATACCCGTGTGTCATGTGTGTGATACCCGTGTGTCCATGTGTGTGATACCCGTGTGTCCATGAGTGTGATACCCGTGTGTCCATGAGTGTGATACCCGTGTGTCCATGAGTGTGATACCCGTGTGTCCATAGTGTGATACCCGTGTGTCCATGGTGTGATCCGTGTGTCCATGTGTGTGATCCCGTGTGTCCATGTGTGTGATACCCGTGTGTCCATGGTGTGATACCCGTGTGTCCATTGTGTGTGATACCCTGTGTGTCCTTGAGTGTGATACCCTGTGTGTCCATGAGTGTGATACCCGTGTGTCCATGTGTTGTGATACCGTGTGTCCATGGTGTGATACCCGTGTGTCCATGAGTGTGATACCGTGTGTCCATGAGTGTGATACCCGTGTGTCCATGAGTGTGATACCCGTGTTGTCTTCATGAGTGTGATACCCGTGTGTCCATGGTGTGATACCCGTGTGTCCATGTGTGTGTCGTGTGATACCCGTGTGTCCATGTGTGTGATACCCGTGTGTCCATTGGTGTGATACCCGTGTGTCCATGAGTGTGATACCCGTGTGTCCATGTGGTGATACCCGTGTGTCCATGAGTGTGATACCTGTGTGTCCATGAGTGTGATACCCGTGTGTCCATGAAGTGTGATACCCGATGTAGGTCCATGAGTGTGATACCCGTGTGTCCATGAGTGTGATACCCGTGTGTCCATGAGTGTGATACCCGTGTGTCCATGAGTGTGATACCCGTGTGTCCATGTGTGTGATACCCGTTTGTCCATGTGTGTGATACCCGTGTGTCCATGAGTGTGATACCCGTGTGTCCATGAGTGTGATACCCGTGTGTCCATGTGTGTGATACCCGTTTGTCCATGAGTTTGCTTGTGTCTGTGTAGTTTCTTTTATAAGTGTAGACGTCACTGTTATGGTCAAACACTTATTATAACCACTTATCTCTCTCCTTTTTCATTCTATTTTTGTACACCCCATTCCCTCTTTCCCCTTACCTTATTACTTCCAGACTTCCTTTTCCCTTCGTTTTTTTTTTCATCGTTTTCCTTTTTTTTTCCTTTTATATTATTTTCTCTCTCTCTCTCTACTTCACTCCCTCCTCCCTGGTTTCTGGCTTTGCTTTCTCCCTAGAGTTGCATAACTCTGGATGTCGCCGTCTTCCTGATGACTCTCGCTTCATCACAGTGAGAGAATGGAATCTCCAACAATCTCCTCTCGTTGATGTGGAGATAGCGTGAGGGAGCGAGGTAAGGGAAAGGATGGAGTCGGCATTGTGTGAGATAAAGTAGAAATTGTCAGATAGAAAAAGATAATAACGAGGCAGACACAACAAACAATAATGAGATGCGAAGGGATATTTTATATCACATGATCAGCAAGACATAACTTGATCTCTTTAGCAAGGATGTGTAAACAGTGATATACATTTGGTATCTCCCAACAGGATGTACCAATCATCGGAATTCCTAGGTATTCCACTGTCTGAGGAACGTGTGGTTGTTGTTGGAATTTTTCAGTATCCTCTGATATCGGAAATCAATAATGGTTACCATTTTATCCGCTTCCTCAAAGCTTTTCCAAAAGTTACCGTGGGATATACTGAGGACACCACTTCCGAGGAGCTGTAAACTTGCAACACTGATGTAGTTTACGTAGGAGACGATTCCAATTATTTTTGTAATGTGTAAGTATCAATTTGCCACTTTTATTTACAGCATAACTTTTCCAGTAAAATGGAAGAATAACTTAAAAATGCTTCCCTTGAATGGATTCATATTTTAGAGGCTGATGCATCTAATTGAAAGCAATCTTTTTTTTATATAGTTTTAAGCTGTGTTACAATTGCAGAATAGTTAAAAATATTGCTTATACTTGTGCTGTAACAGGAGAATTCCTCGTGTTATTTATGTGAAACTTTACTTGCTGATGGGGTTTGTTCAAAGAGAGGTTAGTGTTGCTTTGGACCTGTTGTCAGGGGAACGCCTTCCATCTGAACAAAAAATTAATGGAAAAAACTATATAAATAAATAAAAGACTCGAGGAATAACAAAGAATTTCGTTTTTCAAGGATTTCACTTAAAATTTAAATATCATAAAAAAAAAATTGGCCGTTGATGGTTCTGGACAGGTGTTTGGGCAGGAGTATGTCAGACCCAGGACGGTTCTCTGATGTTGAAGAAATGAAGGTTATCCTGGGCGGATGGTATCACTCCGATGTTCTAGAATCTCTTGTTATTACTTGGTTAAAGCACCACAAAAAAAAGGCGAGGAGTAGTCGGAGTATGTCACTTGGTCCTATAGACAAGTATCTTGCTTCCTTATCTGGCGTGTACCCTGGATGACCAGGCCAGCAGCACAGCTGATAATAAGAATAATAGAGTGGTTACCAAAAAGTTATGCAAGTTCAACACTTGAGAACTGCGGTATGGTATCTTAAATACAAAGACATTACTGGTAACCATAAAAAAATTACGACCAGAAATACTCCTAGTAGATCACCTTACCTGATCAGGAGAAGAGTGGAGGTGAAGTGACTCTCCTAACTTCAACCCACACCAGGTGAGGTTAATACTACCAGGAGTAGATTTTTTTTTTTTATTTAAAAACACAAGGTACATTGCACATAAAGCAAAACAACATTGATTCATAGGTTTGCCAACCACAAAAACAATACATACAAACTGTTGGACAAACTCTATATAATGCATACATATGATATGGACAACTTTAATACCAACAACCTACCCTAAAAAAAACCTACGCACATCAGTACATACAAAACTAATTTTACTCAAAAGGATTTCCCTAGTGTACACACATTTAAATTTGAAAACCATATAATACAAAAGAAACATAACCTTACTGATACTTAATTGGACAAAAAGCTTTTAACAACATGTGACACGAGATGACAGTGGCCAGAAACCAGGCCACTACATCTACATTACTTTACAAGAGTGAAACATACTACATAAACAATCCACTACTCCATGCCATCCTTCACATATGGCTTTTTGCAAGATACAAAAAATAAGACATGAAAGTGAAAGCCCCTTTCACACTATAATAGCTACATTATGCAAAGTGCCCCCTCCCCTTTTCCCCTCCCCACTATCCTAATTTGTTTATTACATTTTCATTTAAAACTTATGGTACGACATGTATGGTAAGGATACCAACTCAACAAAATGAACCTGTATACATATGCTAACTATAAACTCAAGAATGTATGTACGTAGAGGTTGAACAAAACCCCAAAAATTCACAGGGCACGTAACAGTGAACATTGATCAGCCCCCCAAAAAAAAAAAAAAAAAATACACAATTACAAACAATAAACTTCACAATATAACAAAAAGCCCATGTCAGTAGGACCCAAGGACAGTCACCTGCCCTTCCGCCACTAAAAAGTACAAAAATCCTGTTCATACAAGGCAGAGTAAGTACAGAATACAAAAAATTCTTTCCAAAGAAAAAATAAATAATATGAAAAATGTAACACAGCTAACAGGAACCGTCCCACGGCCATGTAACCCTAAAACAGAAAACAGGCTCCAACAAAAGAGAACTTACGAGAAAACTACATACAAAAACAAAATATATTTGTATATTATCAAAATTTATATGACCAGCAACATACATGTTACCGTCCAAGAAAACTTTACAGATAGATCATGTGCCTCACAAAAACCATGATCCTCTCCCTACATCAGGCCTCAAAACCCTGAAGTCAACAAAATCAGGCATGCTAACTGAAAAACCCAGAAATATCCCCCAAGCACTCGAACCTGTTCCGTGGAAAGCCACCAATGCATATCCCCTCAACTACCCTCTATAAGAGCCCCCCAGTCTCTTGTCTCAAAACACAAGTCGTCACACTCCTGTCGTCCTCTGTCATAACCCCCCCATGTCCACTGTCCATCCTCCACACACTCCCCCTCCTATCCTCACACACATGCCCTTCCCCTCGGCCAGCCCCTTTCATACCCACCCTGTCAAAGACCCAGTAACACCTCCACCATCAAACTCTTATAACCCCCAGAGAATGCTGAATCCCACATCCCACTGTAAAGTTCCCTATTCCTACATTTTGTTCTATAAAACACAGCCGCTAAGGCCCTAACCCTATGCTCACCTGTCTCCTCCCTCATGCCCCAAGATACAAACAAGTAATCTGACACCAAATACAAAACAGCCCTCCGTACCCCCTTCCCACCCCCACATCAAACCCTAACACTACTTTCGTACGTCCTGCATGACTAAACCCACCCATCTAACCCTCAGCCCTCCCACCCGTACATATCGATGACTAACATAAATACTCTGCAATCTCCACACCAGAGATATGAGACCCAACCCTCCCTGCTGTACACTTATCATAACCCCCACCTTGCTTAACCATGCCTTCCCATACCCCCAGATATAACGTAAAGCCCGCCTTTGAAGATCTCTCACATCCTCGATCCCAATGGGATAAACCGCCTCAACATACCATAGTTTGGTATACACCAGAGTGTTCACCATGACCACCCTCTGATGCAGCATTACATCCCCAGGCCTCCACCCTCCCATGCACCTCACCGCCTCCCTCACCACCACATCCGCATTTGCTGACCTAGCCGCACTCGTATATGCCTTGTAGATTACCCCACAAATCTTCATCTGACCAACCACAGTCCACCTGTACTTGCCTCCCAACCCCCAAACCCACCTCCAGTCACAAACCCACCTCCAGTAAGTTGGACTTCTCCCAATTAACCCTCAGCCCCAGAGCTGTCGCAAAAAAACCCACGATATGCCCCACACTGTCGAGCCCCCCCACACTCCCCCTCCTATCCTCACACACATGCCCCCCACGGCTTTCGTACCCACCGCGTCAAAGACCCAGTAACACCTCCACCGTAAAACTTTTATAACCCCTGTCTCAAACCTTGTCCCATTGGTACCACAGCCCCCACCCTCCCATTGACCTGCACCCTGATCTTGGCCTCCTCATACAAAGTCCCTACCCACTGTACAATCTCCTCCCCAAAACCCTGGCTCCACATGACCTCAAACAACATATCCCTTTCCACACTATCGTACGCTGCCTTCCAATCGATACCTACCCTCAATAAAATCCCTGATTCTTCCATGACCCCATACTCATACTCCTGCCCGGAATCCCACATTGCCCCTGATGGAGGACCTTCCCCAGAACTTTCTTTAATCTATTTCCCAGTAGCTTTGCAAAAATCTTGTAATCTGAACACATTAATGAGATAATCCTATAATCCCTTAAAGTCCTACCCACCCCCTTCTTTTTGACCAAAACCACCACCCCTGTACTCTGCGATGCCCCCAACTTTCCCCCATCTTTCATACAGTTGAACAGTCACACCAAGCATTCTTTCAAATCCCCCCAATTTCGCACATAAAAATCATTGGGGATCCCGTCTAGACCAGGCACCTTCCCCACACTCAAACCTTGCACCGCACACCAAACCTCATCCTCACTAACCTCCCCCTCCAAATCCCTCCTCTCCTCACTTACCATACACCTCTCTAATCATGTCCCTCTCCCTATCACCCCTCCCCCCTCTCTTAAATACCCTTCAAACCACAGATCCGCATAAGCACTCATAACGTCAGTCGTCTTCAAGCATTGTCCCTCCCAATATCCTCCTAAACCCTCACACACCTCCAACTCGTATCCCGCTGCCACTTTCTGAATTGCTGGAGTACACAGGCCTATGGCCTGTCTCCCCACTAAACCTCCTCCATGCCTCCTCATCCTGATCCCGTCAAATTTGTCATTTTGCATATCTTGCAACAAACCCCACAGACCGTGTTAACTCGTCTCCGGCTTCCAGACGCCATGTTGTGAAAACCAGCGATGAGCACTAGCGCCACCAGATGTCGTGTCGAGAGCAGTACAACCACTCAGGAGACCCAAGCGACGAATGTAGAAATTAAAGCACTTCAGACAACCAGGAACTTGAGTTTCGCCCCAGCCCACTAGAGGGAAGTGCAGGCAGTAACTCGCTAATGGTTCCTGGCTGTCTGAATAACCCTAACCCCAATTATGGTTTTTCCCTCACACCTGTATACATTTTAATATGCCAATTTTATTAAACAAATTGGGGAATTGGCTTCAATGAGATAACTCAAGGATGTATCTTCTAATCGGCTTCAAACCATCTGCATTTGTGTAATTTACGAAATTAAAAAAAAAAAAGATTTTATAGGAATGTGCAGGTGCCAATTCGCCAATTTTAAGAGATAAATCATAATTCTAGTATTCAGGTGATAACTAGTGAATGTCTATTCCGATTAGCTTCATTACAAACCTTTAACGTCGATGCATCTTACATAGAAGATGCATTGGATTATTACTGAACTGTGTAGATGTTAATTCCCTAAATTTTTAACCCTCAGAGGTGCTTGTCTGGCAGCTTTTATTAAGCACAGTAGTGCCAGTTTATTCAAAATTATTCCTGGATTATAGAGAATCTGAAATAAAAGATGATAACGAAACTTAAGAATGAAAACTTATCATTTTATGATGTTTTGAAAATTGATAAAAATGACAAGTATGAGTCATTTGCAGTGGTGATAGTTATGTCTTGTGTGAAGTGATTGATAAGTTTGTCTAGTGTGTTGGGCATTCGTCGATCACCCTTGGTGGAGGTCAGACGTTCGCTGCTGCTCTTGCCCAAGTTGATAAACCTGAGTGATTTTCCCAAAATGGTGCAGGCGACCTGCTGACGTGTAAACACTGTTTGTATCGAGGTGGTGAAGGGCACGGTATATACTGCAAATGCATCGGTCATGTTGCCTGCCATTCTTAGAGACACTTATGGTATCAAAAACGACGAACTCTAGGGCATAGCCTTGAATGGTGCAACCAGAATTTTTGTGAAGTTCATGGCGAAGGACATCTACGAGAAAATGGTGGACAAGAACCAGGAGCTATGCATGACGGTTCATCCAGGGTTGGAGGTTCAGATGAAGGATGTATCCAAGTTTTATACTTGGGTAAAGCTTAGAAATATGCCATTTGAAGCGGATGAAGAGGACATAAGGGAGGTGTTTGCTGAATATGGAGTCATACATCATGCAACCATAGGGAGGTGGGGGAGGGCCTGTATGCTGGCCTGCCAGAGGGATTTTTCTCCCTCAAGATGTCTTACATCTTCATGCATGATTTTCGTACTCAAGTGTACGTAACTTATGCGGGACAGAGGCGCACATGTCGACTGTGTGGTGCGTTTGAGCATGTGGTGGTGCAGTGTCATAAGAGAAATGACACTAGATACAACAGTCAAAGTGGTGTGGTGGCAGAAGGTGTGGAAACACCTACAGCTGAGGCAAGTGGTGAAGGAATGCAAAAATGATTTAGTGAAATAGTGGACAATGGTAGTGATACTTGTGTGACACTGCCGGAAGTGTCACAGGTGATAGAGTTATTGGAAAAGAATGATGTGGAAGAAAATGAGGTGTTGGGTGACGGGTTGTCCGCTCCTCTGCATGAAGTGTTAAATGACCTGTTGGATGGTCCTGGTGAGAGGCCCATAATGGACAAGGAGGTGGAAGAGGTTTCTGAGGAGGGGGGGTTGTGGGTGGAATCTCGGGTGCAGAGGCAGACATATCTACAATGTGGGTGTGTGCTATGAATGTGGAAGTGCACAGTGAGGAGGCTGCTGCAGACTCGATGGAAGTAACAGGTGCATCGAGGAAAAGGTCGGTTGGAGCTTTTGATGGAGAGGATGTGCTCACACCGGCATAAAGGACAAGCAAGAAGGCATGGGTAGAGGTGGCCCATAAGGGCCTGGAGGGGGTGAATGGTAATGGAAAGGGTAAAGGGGGAGTACAGCAGGAAAATGGAGAAAAGCCGGGAGTGCATAAGTATCATGTACCTAAGTTGCAGATATCAAAAGGAAAGCGCCCATTGCAATTTTTAAGTGTTTAACATTAAATGTGAATGGCCTTAGGGCAGATGTCAAGAAAATGTGGTTTGAGGAGACTTTACAGAGGTATGGTACTGAGGTGGTGTTCTTGCAGGAGCATAATTACATGTATGGCAGAGACCTGGAGGTGAAAGGTTATAGAGTGTATGCGGGGTATTCAGGGAAATTAAAGGGAGGTGCTGCGATTTTGATCAAGGAGACCATCCCGTTTCAGTTGCTAAGATGGGAAGAGGGGGGGGGCAGAGGCGTATTGTGAGGGTTGACGGGGAATGGAGTGAGGTTAGGATATGCTTTGTGAGTGTTTATATGCCGGCATATAGTAATAGGAGGATTAAAGAAACCTTTGTAAGGGACTGGCTAATTTATTTTTTGTGGGGATTACCTGTTATTTCTATAATAGGGGGGATTGGAATTGTGTCATTCGTAAGAAGAATGTAGAACCAACGGGTGCGGGTTGTGTTTTAAGTGTCCTGAGGGAGGTTTTGGGAGGGGTGGAGGTTGTGGATGTGGATGGAGGGGCAAGGTGGTTAGTAGAACATACCTTTGTTTGTAGGGGATATGCGGCTTGTCTTGACCACATATATGTTTCACCTTGGGTCCGGGTTGAAAAGTTCAGGGTTTTGGATGTTGGGTTTTCAGATCACAGAGGTGTTCTGGTGGACGTAGTGTGGGGACGTATCCCAAGGAGATATGGGAGTTTTTGAAAACTTAATGTGCGTTTATTAACAGAGGTGGAGGGAAGGGGTGCTTTTGCGGAATGGTGGGACATATTCGAAGCTACTAGGTCGAGGGGATGATATTATTCGATGGTGGGAAGAAATTACTATACCGGGTATACAGGGATATTATGTGCAAAGGGTCCCGGGGAAAGGGGAAACCCGTGGATGTTTGGGTTACAGCATTATCTGGAAGGGCAGTTAAAAGGTGCCATGAGAGGTGGTGGGGCTGTTTACCCTGTGGAGGAGGTTGCGAGTATTAAGAGTAGGTTGCAGGATAAGCAGAATCACAGGTTTGATGGTGTGAGAGTTCATGGCAGGATTGAAGACGTGTTGTGGGGTGATAGGCCCTCGGCTTGTGTTTTGCGAAGGTTCTGGGAAAGGCAAAAGGCGATGGATATGATGCAGTTAGAAGTGCATGAGAGCAAGGGAGGGTATTTTAAGAGGCAAAAGTTGAATACCATGGAAGGCATGAGTGGTTTTATTGACAGGTGGTTTGGTGGGTATTTCAGTCAGGGTGTGAGTATGGGGAAGGCACCTGGGCTTAATGGGTTACCTTCTGATTTTTAAGTTAGGAACTGGGTGGTTTAAAGCCTTTTTTGGTAGCTTTATTTAATGCCATGAAAGAACAGGGAAGTTTAGGGGACATGCAGCGTACGGGGGTAGTGGTCCTGGTATCAAAGGTAGACATACACAGGACTATACAAGATTATCAAGGCTTTGTTTTGATGAGCGCAGATTACAAAATATTTGTGAAAATATTTGGGAATAGGTTAAAAAGGGTGATAGGAAGAGTGATTGATGAGGGGCAGTTTGGGATAGCAGGACGTTCAATGTACAATGGGCATGGTAATTAGGGATTTTATAGAGGGTAGACAGGAGGAGGGGTGTGCTTGCATTAGATTGGAAGACAGCTTATGACAGTGCAGAGAAAGAAACATTATGGATGATCTTGAGGGGAATGGGGTTTGGGAGAGAGATAGTATCATGGGTGGAAACGTTATATAGGGATGTGGTAATGCGGGTGCAAGTTAATGGTAGGATAGGAGAATTAATTAGTATGGGAAGAGGTCTGAGGCAGGGTTGTCCACTTTCTCAGATCCTGTTTGCCTGTCTGCAAAACCCTTTTATAAGATTATTTATGTAGGTGTGGTGGAGGGGGAAGTGGAATAAGGGGTCGGCTGGCATAGTTGGATATGTTGATGACACAACTGTTTTGGTGGGAGGAGAGGAGGGGTTGTGGAATGTGGGTAGGATTATCAGTATTTTTGGGGAAGCAATGGGGATGCGTGTGAATGGGGCCAAATTTAAATTGTTAGAGGTACGAAAATGGGTGGGGGGATGGGGGTAAGATATGGGTGGACTGTGGTCAGTCTGTTAAAAAATTGGGGTGTGATTTATGTGGAAGATGTACAGGAAGCTAGAAAAGTAAATTCTGAGAGAGTAGTGGTGGGATTATTTCGAAAGATGGGTGGATGGAGGCCAGGGTGTCTGACGTTGCAGCAGAGGGTTATAGTGGCAAATGTTCTTATATTTAGTAAGTTGTGGCATGTGGCAGTAGTATATCCTCTAATGAAGGAGGATGTAAAAGGATTGCAAAAGAGGGTACTAAGATATGTGTGGGAATATGGGCGTCCGTGGTTGCACAGGGGCTCATTCCATTGGACAATAGGTTGAAGAGTTTGTATGTAAAGCATAGTTATCTGCGATTGGGTGGGAAGAGGGTCATAGGGTGGGGGTGGTGGTGAGGGACCTGCAAAGGTAGTGGGTAGGGAGGAAGTTGCAGCAACACCCCTACTGTCATATTCCTATATCCCACCGGAAAGCAGTCAACCACCTACACCCATATATCTCCCTATTTCTACACCTCGACCTATAATAAATACCCGCTAAAGCCCGTATTCGTCCTTTCCCATCACCCTCCCTCATTGCCCACGAAACAAAAACAAAGTCGGCTACAAAATACATGACAGCTCTTCGCACACTATCTTCTACCCCTCCTATATCAAAGCTTAAAGCCCTCAACACTGATAACCCTGCACCACCCACCAGACCGAAAACCTTGCTTAACCAAACCCGGACAGACTCTAAAGCTTCAGAAAAATACACTGCATGGAAAGTTGTTTCCTCCACCCCACACAAAAGACAACCCGGATTCGCCAATATCCCCATCCTATACAATGCAAATCTCGACAGCACAACCCCATGCAAAAACCTGTACATCAAATCTCTAACTATCGCATGCAGTCTTAATTTACAAAATTCCTCCCATATCTCCTGCCAATCATACATTAGATAGACACCTACTCCTTCCCTGACTTCCCTACCCCCCTATTCTCCCCAATACACTAACTTTCACGCTCCTGGGCTCTCTGGCTATCATAATATGTCTCAGCATGTCTCAACACTCCTGCAACTTCCTCCCTACCCACTACCTTTGCAGGTCCCTCACCACCACCCCCACCCTATGACCCTCTTCCCACCCAATCGCAGATAACTATGCTTTACATACAAACTCTTCAACCTATTGTCCAATGGAATGAGCCCCTGTGCAACCACGGACGCCCATATTCCCACACATATCTTAGTACCCTCTTTTGTAATCCTTTTACATCCTCCTTCATTAGAGGATATACTACTGCCACATGCCACAACTTACTAAATATAAGAACATTTGCCACTATAACCCTCTGCTGCAACGTCAGACACCCTGGCCTCCATTCACCCATCCTTCGAAATAATCCCACCACTACTCTCTCAGAATTTACCTTTCTAGCTTCCTGTACATCTTCCACATAAATCACACCCCAATTTTTTAACCGACTGACCACAGTCCACCCATATCTTACCCCCATCCCCCCCACCCATTTTCCTACCTCTAACAATTTCAATTTGGCCCTATTCACATGCATCCCCGTTGCTTCCCAAAAAATATTGATAATCCTACCCACATTCCACAACCCCTCCTCTCCTCCCACCAAAACAGTTGTGTCATCAACATATCCAACTATGCCAGCCGACCCCTTATTCCACTCCCCCCTCCACCACACGTACAGAAATAATCTTATAAAAGGGTTTTGCAGACAGGCAAACAGTATCTGAGAAAGTGGACAACCCTGCCTCAGAATTCTTCCCATACTAATTAATTCTCCTATCCTACCATTAACTTACACCCGCATTACCACATCCCTATATAACGTTTCCACCCATGATACTATCTCTCTCCCAAACCCCATTCCTCTCAAGATCATCCATAATGTTTCCTTCTCTGCACTGTCATAAGCTGTCTTCCAATCTAATGCAAGCACCCTTCCCCTCCTGTCTACCCTCTATAATATCCCTAATTACCATGCCCATTGTACATTGAACGTCCTGCTATCCCAAACTGCCCCTCATCAATCACTCTTCCTATCACCCTTTTTAACCTATTCCCAAATATTTTCGCAAATATTTTGTAATCTGCGCTCATCAAAACCAAGCCTTGATAATCTTGTATAGTCCTGTGTATGTCTACCTTTGATACCAGGACCACTACCCCCGTACGCTGCATGTCCCCTAAACTTCCCTGTTCTTTCATGGCATTAAATAAAGCTACCAAAAAAGGCTTTAAACCACCCAGTTCCTAACTTAAAAATCAGAAGGTAACCCATTAAGCCCAGGTGCCTTCCCCATACTCACACCCTGACTGAAATACCCACCAAACCACCTGTCAATAAAACCACTCATGCCTTCCATGGTATTCAACTTTTGCCTCTTAAAATACCCTCCCTTGCTCTCATGCACTTCTAACTGCATCATATCCATCGCCTTTTGCCTTTCCCGGAACCTTCGCAAAACACAAGCCGAGGGCCTATCACCCCACAACACGTCTTCAATCCTGCCATGAACTCTCACACCATCAAACCTGTGATTCTGCTTATCCTGCAACCTACTCTTAATACTCGCAACCTCCTCCACAGGGTAAACAGCCCCACCACCTCTCATGGCACCTTTTTAACTGCCCTTCCAGATAATGCTGTAACCCAAACACCCACTGGTTCCCTTCCCGGACCCTTTGCACATAATATCCCTGTATACCCGGTATAGTAATTTCTTCCCACCATCGAATAATATCATCCCCTCGACCTAGTAGCTTCGAATATGTCCCACCATTCCGCAAAAGCACCCCTCCCCTCCACCTCTGTTAATAAACGCACATTAAGTTTTCAAAAACTCCCATATCTCCTTGGGATACGTCCCCACACTACGTCCACCAGAACACCTCTGTGATCTGAAAACCCAACATCCAAAACCCTGAACTTTTCAACCCGGACCCAAGGTGAAACATATATGTGGTCAAGACAAGCCGCATATCCCCTACAAACAAAGGTATGTTCTACTAACCACCTTGCCCCTCCATCCACATCCACAACCTCCACCCCTCCCAAAACCTCCCTCAGGACACTTAAAACACAACCCGCACCCCTTGGTTCTACATTCTTCTTACGAATGACACAATTCCAATCCCCCCTATTATAGAAATAACAGGTAATCCCCACAAAAAATAAATTAGCCAGTCCCTTACAAAGGTTTCTTTAATCCTCCTATTACTATATGCCGGCATATAAACACTCACAAAGCATATCCTAACCTCACTCCATTCCCCGTCAACCATCACAATATGCCTCTGCCCCCCCCCCTCTTCCCATCTTAGCAACTGAAACGGGATGGTCTCCTTGATCAAAATCGCAGCACCTCCCTTTAATTTCCCTGAATACCCCACATACACTCTATAACCTTTCACCTCCAGGTCTCTGCCATACTTGTAATTATGCTCCTGCAAGAACACCACCTCAGTACCATACCTCTGTAAAGTCTCCTCAAACCACATTTTCTTGACATCTGCCCTAAGGCCATTCACATTTAATGTTAAACACTTAAAAATTGCAATGGGCGCTTTCCTTTTGATATCTGCAACTTAGGTACATGATACTTATGCACTCCCGGCTTTTCTCCATTTCCCTGCTGTACTCCCCCTTTACCCTTTCCATTACCATTCACCCCCCCCAGGCTGTTATGGGCCACCTCTACAAATGCCTTCTTGCTTGTCCTTTGTGCCGGTGTGAGCACATCCTCTCCATCAGAAGCTCCAACCGACCTTTTCCTCGATGCACCTGTTACTTCCATCGAGTCTGCAGCAGCCTCCTCACTGTGCACTTCCACATTCATAGCACACAGCCACATTGTAGATATGTCTGCCTCTGCACCCGAGATTCCACCCACAACCCCCCCTCCTCAGAAACCTCTTCCACCTCCTTGTCCATTATGGGCCTCTCACCAGGACCATCCAACAGGTCATTTAACACTTCATGCAGAGGAGCGGACAACCCGTCACCCAACACCTCATTTTCTTCCACATCATTCTTTTCCAATAACTCTATCACCTGTGACACTTCCGGCAGTGTCACACAAGTATCACTACCATTGTCTACTATTTCACTAAATAATTTTTGCATTCCTTCACCACTTGCCTAAGCTGTAGGTGTTTCCACACCTTCTGCCACCACCACACCACTTTGACTGTTGTATCTAGTGTCATTTCTCTTATGACACTGCACCGCCACATGCTGAAACGCACCACACAGTCGACATGTGCGCCTCTGTCCCGCATAAGTTACGTACACTTGAGTACGAAAATCATGCATGAAGATGTAAGCACCGGCAAAGCCCCACCATCGGCATTATCGCCCTGTTCCATGACCTTCTGTCCTTGGGACACTTCGGGCAATGTCAGACACAACTCCCTTGCAGCATCCACCATTTTGCTCCACTTTCCTTTCAGATCCACTCCCCCATCCGTTGACCCCATGCTCACCACTCAGCCCTTTCTGACATCTCTCTGATCGTTGTTCTTTGTTCATTCCTTTTTGGACACATTGATGCCACATGCTCGTAAGAGCCACATACCCTGCATGTTTTCTGTTGCCCGGCATAAGTGACGTACACCTGCGTCCTGAAGGCGGTCAGTACCACATAAGATGGAATGGCCTTCCTCAAAGTCATCTTCAGGGTGTACGATCCCTCATGTAAGCCTGCATAAATTTCTTCCGTCCACCTCCCCACTGAAGCTGTATGGATGACCCCATACTCCCGGAATGTGTCCTTTATGTCCGTGTTGTCTGCCTTGAATGGCACATTCGTATCTTGATCCAAGTGTAGTATTTCGATATGTCCTTCATCCGCACCTCTAGGCCAGGGTTAACCGTCAAAACGTTGTCCTGATACCGGTCCACCATCCATTCATATGCGTCCGTTGTTGCAAATTTCACAAAAATCCGTGACGCCCCATTCAGTGCAATGCCATATAGTTCCTCATTACCAATTCCACATATATCCCGCAGAATCGCTGGCAACAGCACAGCAGCATTGGTAAGATATACGACTCCTTTGAGTATTTCCACACACACAGTATTCACCCTGCGCTGGCTACCCATTGCCATTTTGTTATCATCACCAGTTTCCCTCATCTGCCACCAGAGGTCTAGCAGAGCACAACCTCACCACTCAAGAGCTGGGAGGCGAATGTGTCAAAGGGTTTCTAGGAGATAATTACAGTTGTAGTGAAACACACTTGTGGGTGGTAACTGTATATTGACTGAGTCTGCGAGGGCAACAGTGCCAGCCTACCTGTCAGTACTATATCAGTCCTAGGAAAGAGGGAGATGCCTCTGGGCTAGCGCACACATGTGCAGGACTTGTGACGTCATAGGTAGCTAGAGATTCTATCTGAGCAGGGATCATAAATATAACATAGCTAGTACTACTTACAATATACTACACAAGTATATTACATAGTGGTTCAGTACACTACTGACAAATGGTGGTTCGATCCCCAGTAAAGGTAGAAACATTGGGTGTGTTTCCTTATACCTGTTGTCCCGTTCACCTAGCAAGTAGGTACCTGGGTGTTAGTCGACTGGCGTGGATTGCATCCTGGTGGACAGCATTTAATGACCACAGTGGAAATAAGACAAACAGTCCCTCAATGACGCAGTGACTTTCTTAGGTTATTTTGGGTGGCTAACCCTCCGGGGTTAAAAAACCGAACAAAATCTCATAGCTTACATTTCTGATTCAACAAAACATATAACTACACTCCGAAAAACTTTTACCATAACGTACTACACTAAAGTATCAATTACCATTAGATAAAATTATAACCACCATAGACCAACCAGATCTGTCACACCCACTCACCAGATAAAACAGCTACCAGTACACTCCAGATGAACAATCACCCCTGTACTCTTCACAATACTATCAACACTACATCACACACTAATTCAACTATCACTACAACACACTTTTTTTATATTTTATTTAAAACCTTATAATTTACGTACATTATGTAGTTTTACAATATTTATGAACATACAATAGTGTATGCGAAAATAACCCTATTATTTACTCAAACAACATTCCCCAAAACCCAAAAAATATTAAGTTACATTACCTCATCTTCAGTGACCAACATGTTGCTACAAAAAATTTATGTACAATATTTATATGAGTCATAAACATAACGTCTCATCCTAATTCCTACATCCTGACAACACTATATACTTCGTCCCAAAATACAAATCTACCTACCTCCTTAAAACAAAATCATGCACATCACAAAAATTCACGTGCCTACACGTGACTCAGTTCACCCCCCATCGGTCATGATAAGATAACCTTACATGTAGGCGCCATTACTACCAGCGCCTTTCCCTACCATACTGCAACCTTAACATATATATATATATATATATATTTCGCTAGACGTTATTCCAAGGCAGCCAGCTTTCAGGCAGGAAGGCTTACAGCTTTTCATCTCATCCCCTGCATGCATCGACACAACTAGAGATTTTTACAATGCTAGGAATTCGCAAGAGCAGGCGAAATATTCACAAACACTGATCTCTGGCCGACGGAGACTCGACCCTACGAACCTTGTGACAGGAACGCAGTGCTTTACCGACCGTACCACACTGGACCAATACCTTGGCATCCAGCTTTCGCTAGACGTTATTCCAAGGCAGCCAGCTTTCAGGCAGGAAGGCTTACAGCTTTTCATCTCATCCCCTGCATGCATCGACACAACTAGAGATTTTTACAATGCTAGGAATTCGCAAGAGCAGGCGAAATATTCACAAACACTGATCTCTGGCCGACGGAGACTCGACCCTACGAACCTTGTGACAGGAACGCAGTGCTTTACCAACCGTACCACACTGGACCAATACCTTGGCATCCAGCTTTCGCTAGACGTTATTCCAAGGCAGCCAGCTTTCAGGCAGGAAGGCTTACAGCTTTTCATCTCATCCCCTGCATGCATCGACACAACTAAAGATTTTTACAATGCTAGGAATTCGCAAGAGCAGGCGAAATATATATATATATATATATATATATATATATATATATATATATATATATATATATATATATATATATATATATATATATGCAAAAAGATCACAGTAATCAGGTGATATCAAAATATGCAAGACAACCACTATGAAAAAATAGAGGAATTCCAAGCGCTTTCGTGACTACTCACATTAGCAAGGAACTATAAAAGGAAACATGACAAGAGGATTTATATAAGGGGCAAGACTACACCTCACAGTCACATCACACTAACAAAGACTACACCTCACAGTAGCGTAACATCGCACGACTCTGTGAAGAGGAAAATAAGAAAGGACCTGAAACTCTTCCCAAGAATTAAGATTAGTCCAATTTATCATTAAATTCTTCCCAAATTTTATTAATTATAAAAGAATCCAATTTATATAAACCAAAATAAATATTCATATTATTTTCAAAACTGCTTTTAATGAAACATGATTCTATTATATTCCTCTCAACCATGGACTTGCTTGATACAACCTTCTCAGCATTTTGA
Source organism: Cherax destructor (assembly GCA_009830355.1). Classification (NCBI taxonomy): domain Eukaryota; kingdom Metazoa; phylum Arthropoda; class Malacostraca; order Decapoda; family Parastacidae; genus Cherax; species Cherax destructor. The sequence goes on from WNWK01014881.1 coordinate 48,428, forward strand.
AAATCAATTGGATGGTTAAAATCTCTCGCATGAATAAATAGAGCATTAGAATCGTGTCCAGTTCTAATGCTATATTTATGTTGTTTTAATCTTAGTTCAAGACTTTTACCAGTTTGACCATAATAAACTTTATCGCATATTTTACAGGGAATCTTATAGACACATCCGTCAGCATTTTGGGGTAAATTTTTTATCAAGTCTTTTACTGTATCAAGATTTTAAATGCAACTTGATATTAAAATTCTTAAGAAAGGAAGGCATATCAACCAAGTTTTCATGGTAAGGAGAACCAACAAATTTTTGGTTGAATAAGGTTGGTTGTCCCTTTGGGATTGTAAAAGTATTCCTAGCTATTTTAAAAGATTTATCAATTATGTTTCTAGGGTATTTTAAATCATTAGCTATTTCATAAATTTTCGAGATTTCTTCATCTATGAACTCTGGACTACAAATACGTAAAGCTCTCAAAAACATTGAAGAAAAACCGACACTTTAACTCTATCTTGATGTGAAGAGTAATATGTACATAGGAACAATTATTTGTAGGTTTTCTGTAAATTTTAAATTTAAAATCAATGTTACCCTTAATAATAAAAACATCTAGGAAGGGCAATGAGTTATGTAGACATAAACCATTTCCTTGTTAAATTAAATAGCTTAGCTCATTCTATAAATTTTACTGTTGAATTCGAAGTAAATAACTCATTGCCCTTCCTAGATGTTTTTATTATTAAGGGTAACATTGATTTTAAATTTAAAATTTACAGAAAACCTAAAAATAATTGTTCCTATGTACACTATTACTCTTCACATCAAGATAGAGTTAAAGTGTCGGTTTTTTCTTCAATGTTTTTGAAAGCTTTACGTATTTGTAGTCCAGAGTTCATAGATGAAGAAATCTCGAAAATTTATGAAATAGCTAATGATTTAAAATACCCTAGAAACATAATTGATAAATCTTTTAAAATAGCTAGGAATACTTTTTACAATCCCAAAAGGGACAACCAACCTTATTCAACCAAAAATATGTTGGTTCTCCCTTACCATGAAAACTTGGTTGATATGCCTTCCTTTCTTAAGAATTTTAATATCAAAGTTGCATTTAAAAATCTTGATACAGTAAAAACTTTTGATAAAAAATTCCCCCAAAATGCTGACGGATGTGTCTATAGATTCCCTGTAAAATATGCGATAAAGTTTATTATGGTCAAACTGGTAAAAGTCTTGAACTAAGATTAAAACAACATAAATATAGCATTAGAACTGGACAAGATTCTAATGCTCTATTTACTCATGTGAGAGATTTTAACCATCCAATTGATTT